>VDFB02088827.1:296039-365317 GCA_007258455.2 Sequoia sempervirens
AGTGAAGTTGTTGATGAAATTCCTATAGAAGTTACTAGTTTGTTGCAAGAGTTCAAGATGATTGTTTCAGATAATGTGCCTGAAGGACTCCCACCAGTGAGAAAAAACAATCATGAAATTGATTTGATACTTGGGGCTAGTTTACCCAACAGAGTAGCCTACCAAATGTCACCTATGGAGAATAAGGAGGTAAATAGACAAGTTGTTGATTTGTTGAGGAAGGGTTTGATAAGAGAGAGTTTAAGCTTGTGTATAGTGCCTACTATTTTGTCACCAAAGAAAGGAGGAGAATGGAGAATGTGCATGGATTCTAGGGCTATAAATAAGATCATAATAAAGTATATATTTCCATTACCTAGAATGGATGATATCATAGATTGCTTGAGTGGAGCAACATATTTCAGCAAGATTGACTTGAATAGTGGGTATCACCAGATAAGGATATGTGAAGGAGATGAGTGGAAGAATGCATTCAAGACAAAATAAGGTTTGTATGAGTGGTTAGTAATTCCCTTTGGACTAACTAATGTACCTAGTATGTTTATGAGGTTAATGAATGAAGTGTTGAAAGAGTTCTTGGACAAATTTGTGATTGTTTATTTAGATGACATTCTAATTTTTAGCAAGACTCTTGAGGAGCATTTGAAGCATATCATATTTTTTTTGAAAAGCTTAGAGATGAAAAGTTGTTGATTAACCCCAAAAAGTGCAGCTTTGTGAAGAGGGAGTTGGTGTATTAGGATTTTTTGTTTCAAGGGAAGGCATCAAGATGGACCCAAAAAAGGTGAAAGCTATTTTAGAATGGACAATGCTAAGGAATGTAATGGAGGCGAGATCATTTCATGGTTTAGCAAGTTTTTATAGAAATTTTATCAAAGGTTTTAGTAGCATATGTGCACCACTAATTGAAACTATGATGGATGATAAGAAGGAATTCAAGTGGACTATAGGGGCAGCGAAGATATTTGATTTGTTGAAGAGCAAAGCGATAAAGCAACCTGTTTTGGCACTTCCAGATTTTAGCAAGGTGTTTCAAGTGGATTGTGATGCAAGTAGTAATGCTATTGGGGCTATTTTGAGCCAAGAAGGTAAACCTATTGCATATTTTAGTGAGAAGTTAAATGATGCTAAGACAAAGTATTCAATTTATAATCAAGAGTTTTATGCAATCATTCAAGCACTGAAGAAATGGAGACATTATCTTTTTCCAAAAGATTTTTTTGTTTACCGATCATCAAGCACTCCAATACTTGAGTAGCCAAGGGAATTTGAGTCAAAGGCATGCGAAATGGGTTGAATTTTTACAAAGTTATATATTTTTTTAATACATAGGAGTGGGAAGTCTAACAGATTTGTTGATGCTTTGAGTAGAAGGCAAGGTTTGTCGATTGAAATGCAGGTTGATGTTGTGGGTTTTGATGAGCTCAAAGAAATGTATGGAGGAGATTTAGATTTTAGATAGGAATGGAAGCCTTGTGAAGCTCGCCCATTACAACAAATAGAACCAAATGGTTGGATTTTAATCCAAGATGGTATGTTGTTCAAAGGTAATCAATTGTGTATTCTTAGAAGTTCCATGAGGTTAAATTTAATTAAGGAGAAGCATAGTGGTGGACTTGAAAGACACTTTGGTTTTGATAAGACTATTGCACTTGTTGGAGAAAATTATTATTGGCCTCAATTTTAGCAAGATGTAAGAAAATATGTGCAAGGTTTTAGGGTGTGTCAGGTGGCAAAGGGAGTGAGTCAGAACACTGGTTTGTATTAGCAACTCCTTGTACTGGAGAAGCCATGGGAGGACATAAGTATGGATTTTGTTCTTGTATTTCCAAGGAAACAAAGAGGACATGATGCCATCTTTGTTGTGGTAGATAGATTCTCTAAAATTGCACATTTTATCCCTTGTCATAAGAATAATGACGTTGTGAATTTCGCAAATTTGTTTTTCAAGGAAGTTGTGAGGCTTCATGGGATTCCGAAGAGCATTGTTTCTGACAAGAATACCAAGTTTGTTGGCTACTTCTGGATGAATTTGTGGAAGAATCTCAACACTGAATTAAATTTTTTCCCAACATACCACCCTCAAATGGATGGACAAATGGAGGTAGTGAATAGGATTTTGGGAAATTTGTTGAGATGCTTGGTTGGAGAAAAACCAAAAGGATGGGACTTGATCCTACCACAAGTTGAGTTTTCCCACAACAACTCAGTCAATAGAAGCATAGGTAAGTCACCATTTCAAATTATTTATGGTAGAAACCTGAGAGTTGTATTAGACCTAAATAAGATTGATAAAGATGTGAAAAAGAGTGTAGATGTAGAGGATTTTGTGGAGCATATGAAAAACCTACATGATGAGGTGAGAAAACATATCAACAAAATGAATTTTTCTTATAAAAAAATTCTAATTTGAAGAGAAACAAGGAAAATTTTAGATTGGAGATGAAGTGATGGCACATCTAAGGAAGGAAATATTTCCAGTGGGTACATATAACAAGCTCAAGATGAAGAGGACTAGCCCATGCAAGATTATAAAAAGGCATGATTCTGGTAATGCACACTAGTAGAATTTGGCAAATAAATGACTACGTGACTAACACTAGTAGTATCTTGAAAATAAATGACTAATTTGGCCATTTATAAGAGACTAATTTGGTCATTGGGTAAAATCACAACTAAATGACTAATATCAGACAAATAAAAATGACTAAATATATGGTTAAATTAATGACTAAATAAATGACTATTACTCTATTATTTTTTCTTTCAAATTTGATCATAATCCATAGAGCTAATTAAGCCCTCCTCATGGTACCCCTACCTAAGCGGGCCATTTGGACGCCTAGGTTGCTTGGTGCACCAAAAATACATATTGCATGGAAGGCATTGCCTCTCGGTGCAGTCTTAAGGCCTTCACATATTTTATAAAAAAATTTATAAACATTTACATTATTTAACTTTTATTACTCATTATGTTAATGAATCGTTAATGTTTTTAACTATGATTTGAAGCTAGTTTGATTTTCCTGTTATGTTAGCATGTCAAATGTATCAAAGAGCAATTGTGGTCAATTTCACTAATAAAATATGATTTAAAAATAGAATTATTTTATAATCTATGAAATCCATTATGTGTGGATCATTTTTATAGATGTTATTTTTTATATAAGTTTGAACTCTAGTAATTTTAGGAGCACATCATGCTTATCTTAATTTTCACAACCTATATTAAAATGACAATGTAGATAGATGAATTTTTTTCCCCTAAAAAATGAAGATTAATTTTTGTATGCTTTCCACACAATAGTGTTTTTTGGTGCATTTTAGCAATAGGTATTTTTGGTAGACAAAAAAAAGAAGAAGTGTATTTTTGGTGCCTTGGTCGATCGGGTCATGTATGGATTTGGAGGGAATATTAGGCCAATCATGTATGCAGTTGGAGGGAATCCCAGGCAAATCGTGTATGCATTTGGAGGGAATCTCAGGTAGTTTGATTTTTTCCGTAAAACATTGTGATTTCACGTTAGAGGGAAGTTTTGAAGTTTAATAAAAAAAATTGGTATTTTAGCTCCCACATGCATTTGAAGGTTTTCCAATTGCAAGTCTGATGAAGGAAACAACCATTGAATGCAAAGAGT
This sequence comes from Sequoia sempervirens, assembly GCA_007258455.2. Taxonomy (NCBI): domain Eukaryota; kingdom Viridiplantae; phylum Streptophyta; class Pinopsida; order Cupressales; family Cupressaceae; genus Sequoia; species Sequoia sempervirens. The sequence goes on from VDFB02088827.1 coordinate 299,678, forward strand.
GGTGGTTTCTATTTTTGTAATGCCAGAGCTTGTTGAGCAGTGTTTTCTGAGTTGCAACACCAGTATCATTCAAGAAAGGGCAGAACATTAAACAAGGTTACAATTCAAAGGTAAGTGGAAATCTTGAATCTTGAAACCTCATGCTGATCTTCATCCTTTATGATAGTGATCCTGATGTTGCATATATTGTTCTTGCTTTCCATTGCTTCATTGTTGTTACAATCTTGTGCTTTCATTGATATAATGATAATGCTCTTTGACATTGAATGAATCTCATTGACTTTGACTCCTTTTCACTCTATTCCATGGTCTTTTACATATTCTTTGTGCATGATATTGGGTCACATGGCATTCATAACAACTACTATTATCTCCTTCATTTTGCTATGATCCTTTGACACTCATGCTTTGATATAACAATTATCATTTGCAACTATTTTCCCTCTATATATTGTCTTTCATTCCTATCCCTTGCATGCCTTGGGCTATTGTTATCATGCATTGAAAATTGGAACTCTTTATTCACTATATTGATAACTCATTGGCACTGCCATTGTTTGTATTCACTGCTATCTTATGATGATTGTTCTTCATAGTCAATCCTTAAAATCATTGTTCTGATAAAAACATAATTTTTCTCTTTTGTTTTTACATTATGATCTCATTGCTTTGAACCTTGTGCTTTGTGATTATCACATCTTTGTTACAATATCTTCAAGGTATCACTTTCTTTCTCTATTAACTACAAGAGACCCCTTTGATCTTACAACCCCAAGCCTCTTAAAGAAAACTTAGAATCAATTGGCAACAGTGAAAAAAAACCATCATAGCTAATTTAATTTCTTTTCCAAGAGAATTCAATGAAAATATAATGGAAAACACACATCACTCTATGGGGTAGGGTTTATTTGATTTGAAAACCTACCTTCAACGTCCAAGTCAAAAAGTCAACCTACCAAGTCTGTGTCGAGTCCTCCAAGTTTTAAGTCAAAAACCTGCCTGCCAAGACTGTTTTACGTCCAAGTCTTGTATCTATGATACAAGCATGATAAATGTTTGAAAATACTGTACACAACTATATGATACAATGCATAAATTTGTAGGCTTTCTCATTATATCAAAAGCTTCAAACTAAAACTCACATAAATTAGAAATGAGATAAAAAAACTTATTGTCAAGTACAATTTGCTCCAAATCAAAATTGCATTATCCAATTTACATAATTTTTTGTTTAACTAGTTTTTGTGGGAAAAAACACTTAGTGTACAGAGTAAAGCAAGAGTTTCTTTCTAGGATTTCAAAGGCTGTTGTTCACAAGTCCAATAAGATCGTTATTGACCATAGCAGAAACCACTTGTACTAATAGTGTTAAGTCAAAAAATATTCCACAGAAAGAAATATATTTTAGATAAACAGAGCCAGTTAGCCTTCTAAAATCCAGATAGCTGAATACAAGAAGGATGGTAAAACATAAAACATTAAAAGACTTTAATACATTGCAAATTCCATGTAATTAGTATAGAAGCATAACATTAAGATAGGAACAATTCATTTTTCTTAAATATTCATCACGCATTTTCTCCCGTAAAGAACTCCCCCTGACATGAGCAATGAGAAGTGCATCTGCCATCTTGTTTGCAGACAAGAATTGCATGACTACTCCCTTATAATCACCAAAAACTAAAGAACTTTGAATGGATTCATTGCATTCTTAGTATTCAGTTGAATCTTTAGTAGCTTCATGTTACACCTCTTCTCCATTGCCCAGGGTATCCTTCCCAACCAAAAAATCATTTTCAGTGAGAGGAAGTGAGGAATCTTATTTCGGTCTATGCAAATTATCAAAAAACTCATCGCCATTGTCTCTGGGGGATGTAACATCTTGTCCACCTTTTGACTGAACTGATGGATCTAATTGTGTTGTATCATCAAGAGTGAGATTGTTGATTATTTCATTGCTAATATCATGAATGTTGGTAGATTGATCTTCTTGTAAGCCTTGATTCTCTGTTGACTACACTTGAAATCCAAGGTGCTCAAGTAGCTTTGTCCTAGAATTTCCTTCACCTTCAAACATGAATCTTAGGAAATTTCATGTCTCCCTCTCTTCTTCCAAACTAAATCAATGCAGAAACCAAAAATTTGCAAGTGAAACAATACAAATGAATGTAATTTTTTATTAATCCCATTCAAAAAGTATCCACAAATAACTAACCAAGAATCCTGAGACTTCTTATCTCACAAAGCTCACAATGATGATTTTTCACCATCTGCTATTGCAACTTCAAACTCTATTGAGCGGAGCACCAGACTATCCTCGATAACGAGATTGTGTATATATACCTATGAAAATAGCAAAATAAGACCATATATCATCTTAATGACATGTAACAAATAATAAATTGTACTCTACCTCAGAAGAGCCAACACCACTCTATGATGATATACCTGGCCGAAATGAAGCAAGCTTTCCTCCAAATCCAAAACTGACACCAACTGGTGATCTCTTCAACCACTTAGGAGCTTTCAAGAGTGGACTTGAAAAGGGAAAAATGAAAAGATAGACATCATGTATTTGCACACAGGATCCCAACTGATTCAGAAAATTTTATAAGTGAGATTCCCATTTCTTAACTAAGTCATGTATGGTTATCACATAAAGCAACACTTACCACCCACTTTATGTTTGAAAGCAATTAAAGCACTATACTTGGGTTATTCACAGAGAGTCATTAGTCAAGTACTGTAGGCAACAAATCATGGGCATATCAAACCAGTAGAGCATTGATAGTAATAGTGATCATGCATAAATCTCATGAATAGATTTGAATCAATTAAGGTAGGCATATTTCAACAATGAAAAAAATATAGATGAAATAGACCTACCTTCCTAAAAAATTCACTTTTGCTTGTGATTTTCATTAACATCGAAGGTATATGTAGATTGGGCAGGTACCGTTGGGATCTAAAGGCCCCTTATTGTGTGATTAAACAATATAGAAAATTAGGGAAATGTCATTATATGTAATGACATACGTTGAGGTTGAAGGTATTGTTTGATGCCAATTCAAACAATGGAGGATCTTGTTGAAATATACCTCTACCTTCTCATCATGGAAAGGACAGTGAGATGTAGTTAAGCCATGGAAGTCATGCATATATTTTGATGAAAAATCTTGGGCCATCATCACTAGTGTTAGGTCTCAAAGTGTAGGTTTTAAACCATAAGGGGGTGCCAATCCCTTAATACACCTTTGGCCCATAAACAAGGTAAGTAGGACTGATTACCTTCTACTCTTCAGGCTCTATCAAACCTAGGTGGGTATACCTTAACAATAAGGAAAATTTGCAGATAGATATGGTTCCTAGATTGAGCAATCTACTTACTATGGCATGTGAGATGAAGCAAATGTAGAGTTTTAATTTCTAAATACTAGTGAAAGTAATTAGGAGTTCAAATTTGTGAGTTGTATTTTGTATGTAATATCTAATTATTACCAGTTCCTACTTCTATTGGGTGGATGGAGTGGAGGGATGAATGATGATTTTGGAGATAGGGTTTTGTAAGATAGGTAGATTCACTCTTCAGCTTAACTCGAACAGTTGGGAACTTTGAATGTTTGCACCTTATGAAAACATGCAAGTATGTTAGTTATTTGGACTCTTCTTAGCAATCCTAGTGATATCCCCTTACACTATTGTGAAGTTGTGAAAGGATTTAATTCAAATGTGAAAGGAAACCAATTAAGACAATCTATTCAAAAGGACTTTAATCCAAACATAAACCTATCAAAATTGATTTCTTAAAAGGAATTTTAATTCTTTTGCACACCAAAACTAGTCAACAACGTCACACAACTACAACAAATGTGTATTGACAAATTAAATGTATTTCCACACACTCAATTTGAATAACATAAATAGCCACTTCAAAGATAACCAAATAACATATAAGCATATAAATCCACACAACAGTTGAACACTTGAAAGAAATTAACAATTATGCATAACCTTCTCCATTATATTCATCTTTGAATAATATGCATTATAACAGTAGTTTTTGATATGAGATGGATGATCTATTTGGGTCTTGGTCTCTCTTATATATGTAAGAGGCAACAAGATACAAATCGGTTACAAAAATTCATGTTGTTTGATAACTAAACATAATTAAGAAAATGAAATATTGCAACAACTAAATGCAACGATCCATTAATCTCCAAGTAGAAGCTCGTGACCACCTAAGATCTGTTCAAAGCTTATACTCCATGATATGGTGCTCATGTTGTCATCTAACTCCTTTCATCTTGATGGTTGCCATGTTGTGTCTGGTGTATCCATAGTTTGGTTGAGGAACAAATTGAATGTAGAGAGGTGATGGATGTATTCTTGTTTAGCACAAGTATTTGCATTGGAGATCACCTCTCTCATATCATACTCCCTATACATCATCTTCTCGAGCTGATTGTGAGTATTTTGTAAAATCATATCCTCGTCATTGATCTCTTGTAATGTAGCAGTCAGAATCGCATTAAAATATTCCTTCCAATCATCATATTCTCAAGGATTTCCCATATCATCATAGAGTGTCAGAGTCGAATTGAAGCACTCAAAATCCTCGATGAGCCTCTTATGATATCCATTGTGTGTTTCTACCAATTTTTTATGTGTCTACATTGTTTGTCCTTTCAGGATTTTCTTGTCTTGAAGCTCTTGTCTCTTTTCGATTATTCTCTCCTGTAATCATTCATTCTCCTCTAATGCTAAGAGTACCTATTTAAATTGCCTTGAATATTCATCTACACATTTCATCATCTTATTGAATCTTCCCTCGATCATTTCGGATGCAATCTTATACTTGATGGTTTTGACTTCCTTCTCTAATTCTTTACATTTTTCCTTATATTTCAGGTGGCACTGCTTCCAATAAGTTGTATCAGCCATTGCATGCAATACTCTCTTATCTTTCTCAAGCCATGGGGATTACAATTCTAGTGTGGAAGAGGAAGATGATATTTCTCTTTGATGTGCTAATTCCTTCTTCAACCTATCATTTTCTTTAACCAACTTATCAATCTATGCCTTGGTAAACTTTTCCACATTGACATTCAACTCTATTGTGTCCATGGGGTTGGTATCCCCTACTCTTTGAACCAAGATATCTCCAAACATTTGGTTTGGATTATCAATCACAACTGGTCTTTTGTCATGGGGGTACAATGACCAAATAAGCAAGATGGCCTCATCTAGATTGTATCCAGATCCTGAATACATCTTGTCACTTGCTTCATCTATTAAATTCATTGTTTTATCTACCCTCTTTCTGAAGCTATCAAAAAAAATTGCAGAGCTTATATCCCATCCAGGAAAAACCAATACTCCAGATTCTTGGAGTAACTCTCTCCCTCTCTCAGTAGTGATGGAATCCATCTCTTTGTCTATTTATTTTTTCAATTCTTTCAAAACAACAAATTCTCGTTCAGGAGTGACATCCTCCATCTTTTGTCTCATTTTATTGCCTTTATATTCATAAACAAATGATTTAAACTCAGAAGACTTAACAAAATCTCCATCAGAAATGAACTCCTATCCAACCTTGACCCTAACATCATCTGATAATTCATTTGATGCTTCAAATATTACAACATTTTGTTCCTGAGGAGGCTCATACCGTACAATTACAGGAAAAATTGTTTGTTGTACTTTCTCTTCCTCCTCACCACTTTCCTCATCACTCTCCTCTTCTTCACTCATATCAATATCTACAAAAAAACTCACATCAAGAGTTGGCTGTGAAGGGATATAATATAAGAGCTCTATATCTTCAGCCTGCACTCCTGAATAAGTTGCATGAGGGACATCAAAGACAAATGAAGGCACATTCTTTACCACTTCATCCATATGAGCAATGAGTTGCTCAATCCTTGCTAGAGGATTCTGTATTTCACCAAATGCCTTCGAATAAAATGGGACATTTCTTCTTTTCCATTCCTTTGCAAGCATAACCCTATTATATGCAGTCATTCTTTTAGTGGTAAAGGCTTCATCATGGTTTCTGATTACATCTTCAACTAAGAATACATGCTCATATCCTGATAACGCCTGTGATAACCTTGCTTTGTGAATAATTCCTTCTACATCAAAATCTTTCCTTTTGTTACCTAGAGGGAGGTTATACTATTCTAATTTAGCATCAATTTCCTCATATCCCTCATTTTCAACCACTGTAAAGTCTCCAAAACATAAGGTACTGGGCATGATCGATTGTTTGTTGTGTCCTTTGAGGTTTTTGGAATTAGATTTTTCCAATTGCCTCACAATTTCTAAGTAGGAAATTCTATTAGGAACTACTCATGGCAACAAGTGTGGAGTTCCTTCAAACCCATAAACCCTAATCACTGTGCAATCAGGAAAAGCATACCAATCTCCCCAATTATGACCCACCTTTTTCCTTGGGTCATTTTCCTTTGGTCTTAGAAACTTTTGCACTTTTGGGGATAAGTTATAATCATGTGGATATCCCAGCCACTCCACTAATGGTTTCACAAAAAATCCTCAAAATAAAGATAATGAGATCTACCAAATAGACTATCCCATAGTGAAGTCCACATCTATACAAGTTTGAGGTTCCCATTTTCATCTGTATCTTTTATTCTTAATTCTTGACTCCAGACCCTTCTAACATGTCCCTTGTGCATGAGCAAATGCATGAACAGAGAATAATGTTTGAAATGAATATATTCACTATTGTATTTAATCTTTTCAAGATCCTAGTTTAGGTCATTGGCCAAGTATCTAGCATAATTGAATGACCTAGCATCATTTCTTTGTATGTCTACAGCTAAGACCATTCGGGCAATAGACATGAGGGGTGAGACCTCTACCCCCAAGACCTAACCAGCTAAATAATAAATGTATCTAAAATATTCTTCAAACAAGTCCTCATGAAAAGGAGGGTTTTCATTACTGAAAAACCTCCTGAGTTGGCCTGCTTCATTCTTAGGCCTATGCAAGGCTAGTTTCCATTGTTTGTAGCTGGTATCCATATGGTGATACTCTGTCAAGAGATCTCTAATCGTGAATGGAAAGTTCATAGGACACTCCAACTGAAACACATTAGAAATTAAATCCTCAAAAATAGCAAGCATGTCAGCCCCATTATGTGCTTGGATAGTTCTCCTCTTGGGGTCATATCTTCTAGCTAGAGCTTTAATTAATTCTACATTTACAAACACATTAGGCACCACGAGTCTTCCCAAGTTCAACCTCCATGGGTTGCAGACTAGCTGAAACCTAAATTATTTCCTGTAATGATACATGAAAAGCTCATACCTACATTGTGGTGTCCAAATATCCCCCAAGCCTTTATGTTTATCTAATAATCTATCCATTAAAGGATTCATATGAGAAACCCTCCTGGGTCTTGGCCCTGACCTAGGGCATTGATCTATCAGGTCTTGATTCAAGAGTATCTTCTCAATTTCTTGTTTCTTAGCTTTGGGTTTTTTTGCATTTTCCTCCATTCAAATTCTTAATCCTTTGAAAAATACAACTTCTCAGATGTGATTGGTGTACTTACTTGGGTCTCGCCTCCATTGGTTTTTGCTACACGAGAATTCCTAGCTTTTCCTTTTTGCTTCTGTCCTCAGGGAAATTTTCTAGACTATGCAACAATTATGCAATCAACTTGTGATATAATTCACTTCAACTCTGGCTCATAAATACACTGCCCATTTTAGTCTTGTCATCGAGGGGAAGCATTTATTTTTAAATATCTGGACAATTCCTTGAGATGTTGCATCAGTTAGCAATCAATCATCATCGTTGTATCGGCGAGACTGCAATCCTTATTCCATCAATAGCTACCCTCTCCACCGATGAACAATTTTCCTTCTATCTATTGGCAGAACACCCAAATATATTACCTTGATATATAATAATTCTTGATAATTTATGATCATATCGGGCCATCAGGGGAATGTAGACATTCGTTCCACCGATGTTCATGTGTTACAACAATGTGCTTACTTTGTTGACCCTATCGGTCTATCGGGGGGAATGCCTTAGGAGTTAGCCCGATAGGGTGTTGTTACACTGATACTAGGTTATGAACTTTTTTCATCGGGCCATTGGCGAGGCTATGATGGGGGTTATGCCGATGATGCATTGTTAGGCTAATAGTGCTAATTTTTACTTAGGAAAATTATGGAGTCTCAAAGTTATTTATGGGTGTGATAATTTGGCAATGTGGGCTACAAAATGGATTTTGTCACACAAATTTCAACAATTTTTTTTTATCATAAAATTAAAATGTGATGAATTTATGTGGAATGTGGAGGATTGGTGGGTGGAGGCTAGTGAAAAATGTGGAAATTTTCAGTTCTAACAACTAGCACAATGAAAAATAACATGCACAGATCATACAAAAAAATAAGAGAGAATAAGAATCAGTAATGGATAACTGAATAAAGCTTGTTGTCTCCAAGAAGACAAATACCACATATATATGGTGTTCATTACCTAGCTTGACCAGATCAATGTTAATCCTTTAATTTATAATATTCTTTACAGTATCCCCATGTTACTGCAGTTCTGCCAAAGAATTATGACAAGATGAATGCTAGTTCTTCAATAATGAAGATACTGTTTCAAGCTAGTTAAATATTTGTAATGGTTGAAAAAACTCTTTGTTAGAGAGACAAATGAATCTCCTAACATTTTCCATGATTGAATAGGCTCTGCTACACTTGAAACTACTAATGCATGCATATCTAGTCAGTCAAATTGTCCAAAGTACTTTTGCAGGAACCAACTCAGTTCTTTTCTGGATAACATATACATCGCATTCACTGAGCACACCTCCCACACCCTCCTATAACCACAATTTTCAAGGGATTTCTCTTGGTAATTTGGAAGTAAATTTTGGATACACTCTTATAAAGAAAGCATGACTTCTTCATAGAGTTGTGTAAACATTTAAAATCCTTATCCCTAGAGCCACTCTACCAAATAGAATAAAATTATAGAAAATAAGGATATATTTTCCAATTAAAGAATTACTCCAAATATTACCTGATGAGCCTCCACCAAACACAGCCTCTCTGGAATCCATTTGACTGTAGGCCTGAAATGGATGCACATCAAAAGAGACAAACCCACATTAATTATAAATATGTTCCTTATGAACAAAAAGGAACACAACTAACTCACCAAGGAAAAAACATAGTAGCATCTGGCATGTAATTCTAAGTTAGGTGAACCTAGAGATAAGCTTGTCAAGAAATACTTGCAATGCGCTGAAATACTTGTAGAAGATATATATCATGTACTTCTAAGAGATGATTTTGAACACAAACACTTGTGATCCAAAATCAATTATGAGTGTATGGCTATGTTAAGTTTGTCCTCTTTGACAATCAGACAAAATACTCATGGCCTTCAACTCACTTATATATAATAAATCCTTATGTCACATTTACATTAACTAATTTTAAAACACCATATGACTGTTACTAGTATATTTAAATATTTATAAGTCAAACAGCTTGTAAAATGTATAATTGTTGGCATGGGAATGAAATTGGATTGTTGTTGACATTTTTTATTCTCATGGACAGGTATTGAAGCACTTGCATGGGAAATAAAGCTTGTTTGGATAGGACCTGGAGATTTTTGAAAAGGCGGGCAAGGAATTCAAAGTTTGCTGCAACGAATTTGAAGTCAGTGAGGCCCTCTGTAGCGAATTCAAAGGTAATTTGAAACCCTCATTGCCAAAAGTAAGTTGATAGGAAACATAGGAATATTCCATTCTTAGTAGGTAAACTTCAAATGAATGTAAGATAGATCTCAAAACAATCACTCATTATATCCTCTTCTTTCTGTTATGTTTTGTACTAAAAGTGACTACTTTCAACAATGTTTTGGCATCTCTGTTTTCAGATTTATGTTTTTTTCTTTAAATCATAAACTAAATTAATATGGGAATGAAAAATATTATAGATGGATGAGCGTCAAAGGTTGACTATGGATCAATATCATGCATATGATGAGAGAGTAGTTGATGAGAGGGACATTGACAAATATCCATGTCCATGCAAAAATTGTCTTGGTGGAAAGGTGAAAAAAAGAAATATGATTTATCAACATATGATAAGATATGGCCATAGTGGTATAAGCCCTTGGGCTTACAATTATTATGAAGATATGATAGAATGTCAGATTGTGAGAGATGAAGAGGCAACAAACATAGATGAAGTGGCACCAAACATAGATGAAGAGGTAGAAATGTTTGACGAAGGGTTTGAAGTTGATAGAATGTTGAATGAGGGTCTAAACGATGATTGGGCCAAGTCAATGGACGATGCTTTAAAGCCCATGTATGCTAATTGCAAGTTAAGTCATTTGACAACAATCCTTCAAATTCTTAACTTGCGGGTGGTGCATGGTTGGACAAATGAGAATGTAGATCAGTTATTGGCATTATTAAGTTCATTGTTACCAGCTGACTCCACATTGCCAACAAAATGAAGTCAATGTAAAAAGAAAATTAGTAAGCTCGACTTGGGGTATGAAAACATCCACACATGTGTGAATGGTTGTGTATTATTTCACAAAAAATCTTGCAATTGCAAATGAGAGTGAATGTCTGAAATGTCATGAACTGAGGTATAAATAAGGGTTGAAATCAGTTGTGCTTCCTAGAAAGGTTCTTTGCCACTTTCTGATAATCCCACGATTACTCTGAATGTGTAGGTGCAGAGACATTGTTGAACTTATGCAGTGGCATGCCCAAAATAAGATCATTGATGGAAAACAATGACATGTGCCTAATTCTAAGACGTGGATGGAATTTGATAATAGATGGCCTGATTTTTCTCAAGATCCTCGTAATATAAGGTTGGGTTTGGCTCTAGATGGGGTGGGCCCATTCTCAAATCAAAGTACTAAATGGTCAACTTGGCCAATGTTTCTAATAAATTATAACTTTCCTCCATGGTTAGCAACTGAACCATTTTTCTTAATGTTATCATTGATTATACCAGGAAAGAAAAGTGTGACTTCAGATACAATAGATGCTTATCTAGAGCCATTATATGATGATTTAATGGAATTTTGGAAAGGAATTGAAGCAATTCAAACTTTAAGGGATGGCCATTCAATCAAATTCACTTTAAGAGCTTCCTTATTGTTTATGATTCACGATCTTCCTGCATATGGCACATTGTCTAGTCTCTCTGTTCATGGATACCATGCATGTCCTGCTTGCAACTTTAAAGATTTTGTGAGGAACTCAATAAGTTTTCCTAAGTGTATTTATTGTGGACATTGTGCTTACCTTAAAATGGATCATCCATTTCGTCGACAAAAAATACGTTTCAATGGTCAAGAAGAGAATCGTGAAGTGCCATTGCTAATAACAGTGATTTCATTATGGAGAATGGACAAAAAAGAATGTCATTTATTGAAAATGATGGGACTGCTGGCAGTAGATATGATCCATCTAATGAAAGCAGTGTAAAACAATTGTGCATATTGTATAAGTTTCCATACTTTAAGGATATAGCCATTAGGCATACTGTTGACTTTATGCATACTGAGAAAAATATAGCTTATGATATTATAGAAACTCTTTTTGGTGATCTTGATACTATTTCATCACGTGAAGACTTTCGAGAAATAAAGATTTGTTGAAATCTTTGGGTTGAAAAATATGATAATGAAAAATATAGAAAACCTAGTGCTCTTTATGTCTAGACAAAGGAAGAACATGCACAATTCTTACAGTTGATGTCTCAGACTCGCTTCCCCACTGGATATGTAAGTAGCAGCATCAAAACCCAAACTAACAGTAATAGCTTAAGAGGCCTCAAGACCCATGACTATCATGTCATAATCGAGAATATTTTACCTATTGTGGTAAATATATCAAGTTTGGATAAGGGGCCGAGATTGGAAATTATAAGGTTGGGCCTAATATTAAAGAGAATGAGTTTACATATATTAGATCCTTCAAAATTTGATAGTTTGAGGGAGGAGGTTGTTGAAGTCCTTTGTCTATTGGAATGAGAATTTCCACCAGCAATATTTAACATTTCTATGCATCTTTTAATACATCTAGAATACAAACTATTGCATTGTGGCCCAATAAGAACAAGATGGATGTATCCTATAGAATAATATATGAAGGTCTTGAAAAAAAAAGTCCATACTAGGGAAAAACCAAAAGGCAACATGTTTGAGGGATATTCAATGCAAGAGGCCATGGGATTTTGCACAGAATATATAAAGGATTTTAAAATGTCAATCGACATGTATGGGATGATGAAAAAGATGAGAGAGTTGTAGGTGAAGTATTAGAAGGCAATGGATGTCGCTTCAAGCTATCATATCAAGAAAGAAGTGCAATACACGCCCTTATTCTTCAAAACACATATTCATTTGATAAGTGGCATGGGTAAAAAAAATTACACAATAATTTATTTACTCAATTGCATTTACACATGTATATTATTAATCTTACTATTTTTACATCATTATTCTATGTAGATAATATGAAGAAGAGAATCAAACTTGGATGCAACATCAACCTCAAAGGCACAGGCATCATGATTTGATTGGAGCTGATTCTTTTCCAAAATTTGAAGAATGAATTGCTAATGCAATCAATGATGCAAAAGAAGAAGGTCAAGATATAACAATAGAGGAAATTGAGCTTTCACGACCTCCACATTTATGGGCTATGCATTTTAGTGGAATGTGGGCCTATGGTAGTCATTTAAGAGTGGAAGAAAAATACAAAGGAAAGAAAAATTGTGATTGTGTTGTTAGTGCTGAATTTCTTCATGAAATTGAGAAGAAATTTTATGTTGGATTCATCCAAGAAATTATTCAAGTGGATTTTGGTGAAAATAGTCCTATATTATTAAAATGTAAGTGGATCCGACCATCTGTAGTACAATTTGATGAGTATGGATTTGTATGTGCAAATACATGACAATTTTTATCAAAGATAGATGAGCAGTATGTTTCCCCTCTTCAAATTAAAAAATAATTTATAATTGATGATGTAAGAAGCCCAGGTTGGTCATATGCCATTCAAATAGAGTCTCATTTGAGACAAAATTTCATGGAAGTTGTTGATGTAATTCCTGATGGGAAATATGTTAATTTACAAGAAACATTCGAAGAAGTGGATGAAGACAATGAGGGACTATTTGAAGAAGAGATTTTTATTACCAATGAAGAAATTGAGAGAGATAATGTATTGCATGTCACAAATGAGGATGGGGAAGAAAATCAAGTAGATGCAGATGCGAGTGATTAGGATTCTGATCTTGCTAGAAATGTAGATGATTATTGATGAGCCCCATTTTATGACATTTTATGTAAGACTTTTATGTTGTTTTAAGACTGTTTTATGTTTTAAGGACATGAACCTTCAGACTAATACCTATTTCAAAGCTTTAATGTTGAACATAGTTGCTATATGAATGCAATACAAATATTTTTTCATATAAATTTGAGGATGCAATATCTTTGTATCAAGTTGCTAATTTATATATTATTATTTTTGTGGACATCAGGAAATGAAGAAAATGAATTTAAGGTGCAAATTAGATGATAGTGATCACAATGTTGAAATTCTAGTGACAGATTATGAGCACTTTCGTGAAGAATGTGTGGCCAAGAATAATGAATATTTATCCAATCTTGGTTTGACGTCAAACAGGAAAGTTGTAAATCCACTAAGTAGTAAATTATTTGTTTAATACTATTTAATGAAATTTTATAGGCAAGAGCTTTATATATATAAGACATGATATGATATTTTTTTTTGTTTTATAGGAAAGAAAAATAGAGCAGAGAAAATGCAGAGAAAAAGAAAAAAGAAAGTAAAGATACAATGATGCCAACTCGTAGAAGCCAACACTTTTGTGATTCAACAAATGAAGATGGTGAAATAAATAGTTGTGATGAAGTGAAATCTACGGAGACCACTACTGATCTAACTAATTATGCCACACATGATGTGGCCAAGGAACATGAAGTTCTAGTTAATCAAAGTCATGAAGAGAGTCTGTTTGCATCTGATGTGCCTGCTGAGAGTGCACTTGTCGCATCTACAAATTTTGAAGGAATTAGTGAATCAACCAAAAATATTTGTAGTGGTGAAACAAAAGATGCACTTGCTTATGTTGAAAGACAAATATTGAGTCAAGATTTATATATATCTACAGAGAGGAATGCAAAAGAAAGAATATTAGAAGGGAAGAAGCCATTCTTGGTTGAGGTATCAAGAGATGGTGAACCCATTGGGAAAAATGTTGCAAGGTGGGCCTCCGAGCTGGGTGTAAGATGTAGGGAACATTTGGATATCTGCAAATCAAATTTTGTAAAGCAAGATCCAGGAAATGTGGAATATATTATACAAAAAATGGAAAATTCCTTTGACACCGTCGGTGGAAAAATCTCTAGAAAATATTACAAGCACAAAATGAGACTTCTGATGAATATTTTTAGATACAATTGCAAAAAAATAATCATGGAGGGAAAAGAGATGTTAGACTCCACTCTATCTCCCAAATAGTGGGAGGCATTGAAAGAAAGTATGTGTTTTGAAGAATATTTGACAAAGAGTAACATAGGCAAGAAAGAAAGAGATAATGTGAGGATTGAATATAAATTTGGACGAGGCGAGTTGTAGGCCAAAATGGAAAAATGTGGAGTAAGTTTATAGATTTTTGGTTCAATTTACATTGTGTTATTTATTTCAATTTTTCATTGAACTGACTATATGTTGAAATTGACATTGTATTTAAGGTGGAAAACAATAATAGATAAGCAAGTGTAGAAGATGTCAATTATATGGCAACACTAGATCGTACTAAATCTAATACTATTATCAAGAGGATATCTAGTTCGTCAATAGAGATTTCGTAGCCATATGTTGAATGCCCAGTAAGAGCCTCTCCAAATCATGTCAACTCAAATGAAGACTACCAACATATAATGAGTTGCTTAAACTGACTCACTGAGAAAGTTTCACAGTTGGCTTCCTCTATTAAGCCTATAATTTATGCATGGAATGACCATAATTCCACAGGTTTAGATTAGGTAAGAAGCTATCCCTCAATATTTTGATTCTCAACTATATCATCTTTATATTGTATTCTAAAGATGTCTACAAATTTCATAAAAATTTTCCACAACATGTCTTTATAAAATTACTCTCGTGATCTCTAGGCAAAGTATTATGATCATATATAGAACAGTGAATCTATGAAATTTTTCCTTTTGCTTCATTGAAATCCATTGTGACTGATTTTTATAAAAAATAATTATGAGATCAATGAATGATCTGTTAGGTCTCAGAAGTGTAGTTTTTAAAACCATAAGGGGGTGCCAATCCCTTAATACACCTTTGGCCCACGAACAAGGTAAACAAGACTGATTCCCCTGATATATATTAATTCTTGATAATCCATGGTTATATCGGGCCATTAGGGGAATGCAAACATTCGTTCCATCGATGTTCATGTGTTACAACAATATGCTTGCTTTTTTTGAATATATCGGTCTATCGGGGAGGACACCTTAGGAGTCAACTCAATAGGGTATTGTTACACCAATACTAGGTTATTAATTGATTTCATTGGGGGAATGCAAACATTCGTTATATCAGGCCATCAATGGAATGCAAAAAAAATTTCCACTGATGTTCATGTGTTACAACGATGTGCTTGCTTTTGTTGACTCTATCGATCTATCAGGGAGGATGCCTTAGGAGTCAACCGGATAGGGTATTGTTACACCGATGCTAGGTTATTAACTACTTTCATCGGGAGAATGCAAACATTCATTCCACTGAGGTTCATGTGTTACAATGATGTGCTTTCTTTTGTTGACTCTATCGGTCTATCGGGGAGGACACCTCATGAGTTAATCTGATAGGGTATTGTTACACCGACACTAGGTTATTAACTGCTTTCATCGGGCCATCGGTGAGGTTCTGATGGAGGTTCTGCCAATGAGGCATTGTTAGGCCAATAGTGCTAATTTTTATTTAGGAACAGGGAAAGATTATGGAGTCTCAAACTCATTTATGGGTGTGACAATTTGGCAATGTGGGCCACAAAAGCATAAATCTACAAAAAGTCCTGATTAATCCTGATTTTTAAAAAAATTGCAGGCTTTTAGCCAAGCATCCATAGCTTGTTCGAAAACACTTGTTTTAGGATTTTAGCCATAGCAACAAGGCAATGAACTATTTTATAAAATTATTTGATAGACATATATGAAAAATGTGTTAGCATAGAAAAGGCAGTGAACTCTTTGAAAAAATGCCTCAAAGAAATGAGGTCTCATGGTGATGGAATACCATGACAATCAAATTGGTTTTGTTTGTCATGGAATTCCATCACCATGAGACCTCATTTCTTTTAGGCATTTTTTCAAAGAGTTCACCGCTTTGTCTATGCTATTGCTTACTATTATGCTTTTGATATATTTTTTCCAAGCATCCATAGCTTGTTTGAAAGCACTTGTTTTAGGTTTTTAGCCATAACAACAAGGCAGTGAACTGTTTGACAAAATGCTTTGGTAGACATGTATGAAAAATGTGGTAGCATAGACAAGGCAGTGAACTGTTTGAAAAAATGTCTCAAAGAAATGTGGTCTCATAAAATTCCATGCCAAGCAAATGCAATTGGCAGCTGCTCCTAGTTATTAGTTATACAATGTGAAGTAATTGCATAACTCCTAAGGTTGAATTTGTAAAAACTATATTGTAATTGAAATTTTCTCATATATATACATTTAGTTATTAGTTATGCAATGTGAAGTAATGCTTTGAGTTTGAAATCTATGTGTAAAGCAATGTAATCAACGATATGAATATAAACTACAAAAATCTATTTTTTACAATTCATTAGTTAAACTCTTTATTTTATTTTCTCTCTATATCTCTATGCTATGGAAATGCCTTTCAATTTTAAAAAAATAGTTTTTATCTCTTGTTCTACAATTTTTACCTTATTTTTTAAATCCGATTTTTTCCTGATTTTTTCCAGACTTTTTCCTAATTTTTTCAAAAAATCTTATACTTTTGGTTTGCCAATATTTTCCCCAAAATATTTTTGCTGCTATGGATCATAAAGCAATAATAAAACTCTTGAAATTTTGTTCTTTTCTCATAAATTTCTGATTATTTGCAGTTCCAAGATTCTGTACTTTCCTGTACAGGGTTTCCCTGTTCTCATTTGCATTGAATTAGGTGGTTGGGTGAGTTAACTTCAACTTTTTTCTAATTTGGTGGATTCTTGAAGAGTTTTGTGCATTTTGTAGTCAAATTGCTGAAACGAGTCTGTATAGATAGAGTTGAGGGTTGGTGAGTCTACAAAAATGGATTTTCACCCATTCCACCTATTTATGCTTGGAAAGGCTCTGTTGACTATTTTTTACATGAAGTACTCATCTTGATATATTTTTTTGCTTGATGGTTAAACTACATGTAGAGCAATTTTATCAAAGCAACACGAAACTAAGAATTCCTTGATGTCAATCATAGTTGTGTTGAAGTTGAGGTAATCTAATAGTTGTTGTGGACAAAAATTTATAGCTTTTGCATTCTTTATTTGACTTATATTAACTCTTCATGATGATTAAAACACATGTAGGGAAATTATATGAAAACAAAATGAAAAGGAAAATACCCTATCAATAGAGCTCTCTGCATAGCTACACAACTTCAAGACAATGTTGACAGTGATTATGCTGAATTCGAGGAGTATATGCATGATATTGATAGTACTACTGGTGTTGAACTTGAGGTGAGTGCTATGAAATGCTACTTTTCCTTGATTCTAAAACCCTTCATGTATTAATAACTGTTATGATCCCAAACAGTGAAAAAGCTTATAGAATAGTGAATAGACAACTAAAACATTGAATGTAACCCGTAGAACAATAATTGTACCTACTTTGTCACTTTTCAGTAGGGATTGTTGGCACTTCAATACTTTATGATGCTTGGTTGTGTTTTAGGCCATTGTAATTGACCTTGTCAACATCTTGAACTTAGCGTGCTACTTCTTTCATTGGATGATACCTTTTGTTCTTTCCTTCACAGATTTGCTATTAACTATTCATTATTACTGTTATTATTAAAAAAAAGTTTCTTTTGATATTCTTGTCATTTTCTCTTCATGTCTTCTTTCTGTTTAGTAATAATATTTGCTACTCAATCCATTAAACTCATTGTTACAACCATAAAACTCGCCGCCCTTGCACTAAACTCATTGCTACAGCCATGAAACTCACTGCTACTACTAGTTCATTGGACATCATTCCTGACTTCTTTTTGCATACTCTTACATTATTTTCTAATAGTGAAAGGCTCTTTCTCTATTATTTATGTGACCTCTACATCCAACCTTATTTGTTACTCCTTTACTGCTACTATGAAAGCCACAGAGAAAGACTATATTGTTTCCTCAATGACTGCTCTTAATGGTTGTCACATGTTGCCTTGATCTACATTTTGTTCTTTGTTCTTTTTTATATGTCATCATTGACAAGGTTATGTTTTGGAGCTTTAATGCCACTATTTTTGTACATCCCAATGTATTTCACCTTCACCTTGCAGTAGTAGTACTAGTGCTCTCATATTGCATTCTTTGTTTTTGTGCATTAGCTACCTTTTTATGGTAATAGTGCTGACATAACCTTATGTGTCTGGTATGTGTGCATGGTAATGAAGTGTTTATACTTGTGGCCTTTGTATCTAATTAGCATGAAGCTAATAGTAACATTGTAAGCACTACTATGAGTGTTGATTTTTTAGTAAATTAGATAATTGTAATTATTTTTAAAAATTTCCTTTTGCAATTATTTTAACACACACATGCAAGTAATATTTAAGTAAGTAATGGTTGTTTTATTATGCAAACAAGGGTAATCATTACCTATCTAATATAATGTGTTATTTTTTTCTCTTTTTGCAGAAATGTATTGATGATAAACTCAAAGAAGGGGATAAAGTTAGGGTGTTGGATTTGTTTGATGGTGATGCTGCGAGAATTGGGTGGATTCACTCCCTATCGATTGTACATGGAGTCAACTTGAAAGGAACAAGAGATGCAAATGTAAACATTTTAAAGGTCACAAGTAACATACCCCTTGTTTATGAAGACAAAATAGATGGAATTGTTCATCTGAAAGAGAAAGACGGAACCTTCACATAGTGGCCACTAAAATATTAGCAAAAAATGACATAGTTGAACATGTTTATCATGTACTAGTTAATGTTAGAAATCTTGGCTCACTGCTTTATGTAGTATTTTGAATGTGTTGTTCATGGATCTTAATTATCATGGTGTATTTGAAAGAGTTGGAAACTATTAGACAATTTTGAAATTTCTCATTATATTTGTTAGGATTTAGGTGTCATCAACCTTGTAAATCATTTAATTTATTATTCTCCTAAAGTGTTTTGTATATTTACCCATAAGAGGTGAAACTGTTTGACCAACAGTGGTGAAAGAGACAATGTAAATGCAGTGTTACCATTACCATTTGTCCTTTTGGAAAAAGGACAAAATAGCTAGGTGTCCCACCTTGGAATCCTCTAAAATAAGGTTGTTGGGTCAAAATAGGGTGTTGTAAGAGCATCTATGACATGCATGATAGTTGTCATAATATGCTATGACAATATGACATATTCCTATGATAGAATATGCTATTTTTGGACCCTAGGCGCCCATGCATGAAAGATGCCTTATGATAGTTGTAAGAGCATCTGTAAGAGGCTATTTTTGGTATTTTTTGACCATTTCAAGGAGGGAGGAGTTGATTTTTCTAGGTGGTATTTCTTCCTATTGTTTGGTGAAACCATGGTGGTTTTCATCCTCACAAATCTCTATAAATCGGGGCCTTGAGCTAGAGTTATTCAATTCAGTTTTGTAGGGTAACAGGGTGCTGCTGGATTTACAGGGAATGATAAGAGAAGTCTATTGCTACATGTAATATATGAGATTATCAATAATATACTTTCCTCTCTTTTGGTGGTGGATTTTTTTCCCTTCGGGGTTTCTCCATGTAAATATGTTGTTGCATGTGTTATGTTTTTTCTATCTCTCTCTCTCATTATTTCTTCACACTAAGGCTAAAGATTAATCTACATATTTCAGATTTGCATTCACTCATTTAAGTTCATATTGCAAGATTTCTTCACCTTGATTATCAACATTTGGTATCAGAGCTAATGGTTTTGTTAAGGGACACTTTCCTTTTAAAGTGTTGAAGTTTTTTTGTTTTAGTGGGAGTTTTTGTGTTGTGGGTTTTGCAGATTTGTGAAAGATTGCATACCATGGCCTCCACCTCTCATCTAGATATTGAGAAGTTCAATGGAACTGGTTACGATATGTGGAAAGTGGAGGATCTTCTTGAGGAGAGAGATAAGTGGTTACCAGTTTCAGTTGATAAGAAGCCATCTACTTCAACCTTGTCGGATGAAGATTGGAATAAGTTAGGCAAGAAGGCTCGAGGGACTATTCGGTTGTGTCTCATAGATTTTTTACTCCTACATGTCTCTTTAGAAGACACGACATACAAGCTTTGGAGGAAGATAGGTGAAATCTACCAAACTAAGAGTTTGTCTAACAAGTTGTATCTCAAAATATGTTTATATTCATTAAAGATGAAGGATGGTGAATCTATTGTTGAACATTTGAATGCTTTTAGTTTTATTATAAGTCAGCTTGCATCTATTGATGTTAAAATAGAAGATGAGGATAAATGCATTTCATTGATTTTCTCTTTTTTGGAATCTTGGGAAAATTTAATTATTGCTATAACAAGTGGTGGTGCAGAACCTAAGATGGATAATATTATTCCCATGCTTCTTTCAAAGGAGATGAGGAGAAACACCATGTGTAGTGGCTCCCAAGATGCCTTGCATGTGTGAGGTAGGCCCAAGGAGAAAGAGCCTAAAGGGGATAAGAAGAAGGATAAGTCTAAAGGATGATCTAAGACCCCTGGAAAGAGTAGAGTGAAGTGTTGGAACTGTGGTAAATGGGGACATGTGAAGAAGGAATGTAGAAACAAGAAAAAGAATGCATATCCCTCCACAGAAAAGTCCTCTAATAACAGTGATTCTGATGCTTTGATTATTTCAGCTAACATAGTTTGTAATGATGCTTGGCTTATTGATTCAGGTGCTTCCTTCCATATGACTCCTCATAAGGAGTAGTTTTTTACATACAAAGAATATGATGGAGGAGAGGTCTTCATGGGTGAAAATAGCTCACAAAAGGTTATCGGTAAAGGAAAGGTAAAGTTGTGTTTCAGTGATGGGAGGGTTAAAATCCTTGATGATGTTTTACATATTCTAGGACTTACAAAAATTTTAATTTCGGTTTCCAAGTTGAATGATTATGGGATGCATGTGACATTTGACAAGTCTGGTTGCAGGATGGTAAGGGGAAGTTTTGTGTTTGCTAAAGTATCTCAAATAGGGAATTTATTTACGCTACATGCCTCTACTTTTTGTAACTCCTCTTTTGTAACTAGCACTGAAAATGCATGTATGTTGTGGCACCATAGATGTCACATTGGTGAAAAAGGTCTTAGGAACATACTTGATAAGAAAATAGTAGACGGTATTTCTAATTATTCTATTGGTAAAAATGATTTATGTGAGGATTGTGTGTTTGGTAAACAAAATAGGTCATCATTTCCTAAATGAACTAATAAAGCTAATGGATTATTAGAACTAATTCATTTGGATGTGTGTGGTCCAGTGGATACAGATTCTTTGGGTAGATCTCGTTATTATGTTTCCTTCATTGATGATTACTCAAGATATACTTGGATATATTTTATGCATACAAAATATGAAGTTTTCACCAAACTTAAGGAATTCAAGGAATTGGTTGAAAAGCAAATAGATTATAAGATAAAAGTATTGAGATCTGATAATGGGGGTGAATATTGTTCTAAGGAATTTGATGAGTTTTGCAAACATGCAAGAATTGTTAGGAAAAATACTACACCTTACACACCCCAAAAAATAGGGTAGTAGAAAGAATGAACCGTACATTAATGGAAAGAGCTAGGAGCATGATAAGTAGTGCTAAGTTAGATAAATGCTTTTGGGTAGAAGCTGTTGGTACTACTTGTTATTTAATTAATAGATCTCCATGTAAAGCTCTTGTTGATAAAACTCCTTATGAAATGTGGTTGGGTAAAAAGCCTTCAGTTTCACATTTAATGGTCTTTGGTTGTGAGGCTTTTGTTCATGTGCCTCAAGAGAAGCGGTCTAAATTGGATGCCAAATCTCAGAAATGCATCTTTGTAGGTTATGGTGAAAATGTTAAAGGTTATAAACTTTGGAATCCACTAACACGAAAGATGATATTTTCTAAAGATGTCATTTTCAGGGAGTTTAGAACTAACTCTAAAGATATGCAACCAAAGGAAAAGTCAAAGACAGTGCATTTTGAAACTAAGCAAGAAGATACACATGTGGAAGAATAGAGAGATGGACAAGAAGATGGAGAAGAAGAAGAGAGTTCTGAAGAATCTGTTGTAATAGAAGAAGTTGAAAAAAATCAGGATGAACATGAGGAGGAACCTCTTACTCCACCTTTGAGAAGATCCACAAGACAACAAATTCCAGTTGACAAGTATAGCCCACCTGATTTTCATTGTAAATTTTCTTTGTTATGTACTGATGATGAACCTAGATCTTTCAGGGAGGCTCTCTCTTCAGAAGAATGTGAGTCTTGGATGCAGGCCATGCATGATGAGATGATGTCTTTGAAAAACTGTTACACCTAGGATCTTGTTAGGTTTCCCAAAGGAAGAAAGGCCATTGGTTGTAAGTGGATAAATAAAAAGAAGTTTGGTGCAGACGGAAAGTTGGAATAGTACAAGGCTAGATTAGTGGCCAAGGGCTACTCCCAGAGAGAGGGAGTTGATTTTGGTGAAATATTCTCTCCTTTGCTAAGTTAACTTCTATTAGATTCCTTTTATCCATTGTTACTGCTTATGATTTAGAAATAGATAAAATGGATGTTAAAACTGCTTTCTTGCATGGGGATCTAGAGGAAGAAATTTATATGCAACAGCCTGACGGTTTTGTTGTGAAAGGAAAAGAACACTTGGTTTGTAGGTTAAAATGGTCTCTATATGGTTTGAAACAATCACCTAGGATGTGGTACCAGAAGTTTCATGCATTTGCATTAAATATGGGTTTTGTTAGAAGTGAAGAGGATCACTATGTTTATTTTAAAGTTATTGATGATCAGATACTGATTATTGTCTTATATGTGGATGATATGTTGTTCATTGGTAATAATAAGGCAATGATTAGGTAACTTAAAACTCAGCTTTTTGGAAGATTTGATATGAAAGATTTATGGGCTGCTAAATATATTCTTGGGATGGAAATCATTAGGGATCGAGTTCACAGAAAGCTTTGGCTAAGTCAGAGTAAGTATGTTAACACTATTTTGCAAAGGTTTAATATGCAAGACTATAAACCAGTAAATATTCCATTTCCTGTTGGTACTAAGTTAAGTTTAGACATGTGTCCTAAATTGGATGATGATATTGATGAAATGTCTAAATTTCCTTATGCTAGTGTTGTCGGTAGTTTAATGTATGCAATGGTTTGTACTAGACTAGATATATCCCAAGCAATGGGAGTTCTAAGCAGGTTTATGTCTAACCCTGGTAAAGAACATTGGACTTTTGTTAAAAGGGTATTTAGATATTTGCAAGGCACTTCTGATTACTGTTTGGTTTATCATGATAGTAACAATTTTGATAAGTCATTGGACATACAGGGTTTTGATTGGGCAGGTGACTTGGACAGTCGAAGGTCCACTAGTGGCCATGCGTTTACTTTGTTTGGAGGAGCAATGAGTTGGAAGAGTAAAAGACAACCTACAGTTGCTTTGTCTACCACTGAAGCAGAGTATATGGCTGCTACACATGCCTCTAAGGAGGCAGTTTGGTTACAAAGACTTGGTAATGGTATTGGTTTTAATTGTAGGATAATGAGGATCGAATGTGATAATCAGAGTGCCATATGTTTAGCTAAAAATCCTATGTATCATGCTCGTACTAAGCATGTTGATGTTCAATATCACTTTGTGCGAGAAATTATTAAGAATGGACAAGTCTTGATTGAAAAAGTTGACACTTTGGATAATGTTGTAGATTCTCTTACGAAGCCAGTCACCACAGAAAAGTTCTCTTGGTGCAGAAAGGCCACGGGCCTTGATCATTGTACTTAATTCTATGTAATTGTATCTCTATGGGTGTAATTTACAATGTATGATGTCAAGTGGGAGAATGTTAGGATTTAGGTGTCACCAACCTTGTAAATCCTTTAATTTATTACTCTCCTAAAGTGTTTTGTACATTTACCCATAAGAGGTGAAACTGTTTGACCAACAGTGGTGAAAGAGACAATGTAAATGCAATGTTACCGTTACCATTTGTCCTTTTGGAAAAGGACAAAATAGCTAGGTGTCCCACCTTGGAATCTTCTAAAATAAGGTTTTTGGGTCAAAATAGGGTGTTGTAAGAGCATCTATGGCATGCATGGCAGTTGTCATAAGATGCTATGATAGTATGATAGATTCTTATGACATAATATGCTATTTTTGGACCCTAGGTGCCCATGCATGAAATATGCCTTATGACAGCTGTAAGAGCATTTGTAAGAGGCTATTTTTGGTATTTTTTGACCATTTCAAGGAGGGAGAAGTGGGTTTTTCTAGGTGGTATTTCTGCCTATTGTTTGGTGAAACCATGGTGGTTTTCATCCTCACAAATCTCTATAAATTGGGGCCTTGAGCTAGAGTTATTCAATTCAATTTTGTAGGGTAACAAGGTGCTATTGGATTTACAGGGAATGATAAGAGAAGCCTATTGTTGCATGTAATATTTTAGATTATCATTAATATACTTGCCTCTCTTTCAGTGGTGGAGTTTTTTCCCTTCAGGGTTTCTCCATGTAAATCTGTTGTTGCATGTGTTATGTTTTTTCTATCTCTCTCTCTCTCATTATTTCTTCACACTAAGGCTAAAGATTAATCTACATATTTCAGATTTGCATTCACTCATTTAAGTTCATATTGCAAGCTTTCTTCACCTTGATTATCAACAATATTTACATATATACTTTTAGACAACTTTGACATGTTGTAACTTGATATATATATATATATATATATATATTCATTAAATTTTTTATTATAAATTACCTTTATTTATCATGATGTTGAATCAATCTTTTAATTCTAGCATGTTGTAGATTGTTCGTAAATGTAATATTTTTATTTTCTTTTATGTTTTAGTTCAAGTTTAATATTACGTTAGTTTTGCATTATAAAATTTATGGTATTTAATAAATTATTCATTTCATGATTATATTTACTACTAATTAATGGAAACCAATAAATAAAAATGACTAAATTAATGACTAAATATATGACTAAAGTAATGACTAAATTAATGACTAAAGTAATGACTAAATTAATGACTAAATATATGACTAAATTAATGACTAAATATATGACTAAAGTAATGACTAAAAAATGATTAAATTAATGACTAAATATATGACTAAAGTAATTACTAAAGTAATGACTAAATATATAACTAAATATATGACTAAATTAATGACTAAATATATCACTACCATGACTAAATTAATGACTAAAAATTGCATATAAATGACTAAAATTGTTTAGTCATAAATTTAGTGGTGTTATAAATGACTACAAATAAACCACTAATAGTCATGTGACTAAAGTTAGTCATTTATATATAATTTTTAGTAGTTTATTTAGTCATATATTAATGTTTGTGTACCAGTGGCATATGAGGTAGAATTACCCAATGAGCTTAATTTCTCCAATTTTTTTAATTTTAAATTTGACCATATTTAATTAAGGTGAAAATGGTGAAGTTACAACAATTAAGCAGCTTCAAGCACTCACACCTACTTCAAGGGATAAAAATATTGAGACAATTCTTGATAGCCAAGTGAAAAGGAGAACAAGGAGGAAGCAATACATGGAGTATTTGGTGAAATGGTTTGGGATACCTGTGGAAGATTCTTTGAATGGTTATTTGAGACTGAGGTTACTTGTCTTGGATATCCTCTTGGAAAGTGATGAGATCACTTTTCTTCTACCCTAGGTGTCTGATGCAGGAGCATCCAAGGGTGTAAGGGAAATCTTGCATCAACCAAAAAAAGGTTTGTTTCTTTTCAATAAGGGCTAACTGGCTAAGGTTTGTTGAACATGATAATGGATTTTATGTCTAATTTTTTGAAGGTGTGCATAGGTTTGAGTTTTGGGCCTCATACTCATAGCTTATCACTTACCAGAGAAGTTGGACTTAGTCATTTTTTCTGCACAGTATTATTGGACTTTGGACTTTGGGCTTTTGTCTTACTCTCTGCTAAGTGGGAAAACATCAAGCTTCATGGTTACGACTTAGGCTTTAACTTTATTGTTAAGTGGTAAAGGGTATGAAAGAACTTCAAACCCTGACGATAGGTTAGAAGGCATCAAACTTCATTGTTTGGGCTTGTTCCTTGAATTCTTCTCAATGTATAAGGTATGATGTATGGAGGAAATGAAAACCCTAACACCTGAAAGGATGGAAGTTGGTAAGGATTGGTTTCAGACTTTGCGAGATGGAGGTTGGGATTATGCCTTACTCAGAAGATGGTAGACAACATGAAGGAGGAATGGACTTTGACATCTGATGTTTGGTAAACTAACTCATTGAAGTGACATGGGGATTTTGAAAAGAACAAGTTGTTTCATGTCTCTCTGACATGGCGATAGTGAAGGTGATAGTGGTATGATGGATTTGAGACTCCCAATTACCAATGGTAAGGGAGAATGAAGTCGCCAAAAATGGAGGGAAATCTTGCCAGAAGCGGAGTTGACTCGATTGACGAGTATAGATTAATGACACTTGGCATAAGGTGGTTGGTAGATTCATGCCATTATTTTGAACCATGAGATATTTAGGGTTTAGTCAAATAATGACATATGACTGTGGTGGCTAAGTTTTAATGCTCAGTGATGGCGTGAATCTTTTAGGTTGATGGTTGCATGAGAAGATGGTGTAGAAATGGTGTAACCTTCCTACTGACGTTAATGTTGCAAGGAAGTGGATGGCAGCGCCATGGAAAGTGAAGACAACTGACTTTGATGCAAATTTTGCTGATAGGAAGAAAAGGGAAGAAACACATGGGATGAAGGGGGCAAAAATCCTAGGTTGTGGATGCTTAGAAAGGGAAAATTACATCAAACCAGGAGGGAACAATGGTTGAGTTGATTTCTGACTATGAAGGAATGTAGGTTGAGGGAGAGTTAGCTTCGATTTGAAGATTGGTGGAATGTGAAATCAAGAAGTCCCATATGACGGCGAATGTAGTAATGTAATTTCATTTTTATTATTACAGTAATAAACAAAGGCTTTGTTCTCTCTTTCCTTATTCTTTAGTGTTTCTTTGTTGTTGTTGTGAGTTTGAGATCTATAATGGGAGTACCCTACATTATAATGGGATAACATTCACAAGAACATTCAATCTCTTCATATTTTGTAAGTAAATCAATCACTAGCCAAATTTTGTCAAGCATCAATAACAATTCACCTAACCACAATAAACCAAGTGAAATTTATTGTTAAAACACACTCAAAGGATACCCTTCAACACAATCACTTATCAACCCACATCAATAATCAACTCAATAACATTCATTTCAAT
This sequence comes from Sequoia sempervirens, assembly GCA_007258455.2. NCBI lineage: Eukaryota > Viridiplantae > Streptophyta > Pinopsida > Cupressales > Cupressaceae > Sequoia > Sequoia sempervirens. Next base: position 327,480 of record VDFB02088827.1, read on the forward strand.
CTCAATGACATTGATTTTCACATCACATCATCATCCATTGTCATTTACTTATCTACTTTAAAACTTTACTATTTATTCAATCTTACAACTTGATTAAGGAAAAATAAAGTCTTGAACTTTAACCCTTGTATATCAATCTCTACAATGTTCATTAACACCACCATTATTTTACTCAATTTAAACATCATTAAGCAAACAAGTATTACATGTCTTAGAGAAATATTTCTACTTTAAATAAAATAACAAAAATTTCCTAAGAAGTTTATACTAGTAGAAAAATCACTTTTGTTATTTTATCTTAAAGACCTAGATTTTCAAGATTTAGGAATTTATCTTAATTATATAATCAATAATCCACATTTAGATGCTTAGTTATTTATTTTCTATCATAACATCACATCAAATAAAGTTTACTATTCTCTAGTTTCAAGTTACACAAATCTTAATCCATCTCATTTCTAACATGTTCAATCATATTCTTAGCCAATTTATATAGATGGCTCATATCTCTAGGGTGTCACTCACATTTACATTTAGTTATCTTTACTCATTCAATAAATATATTTTTTATGGTTAACTTATTTCCTTTCATTCTAGCATTTGAACCTATAATATCCACTCCTATTTTTTTATAATAGATACTCTAATTTTTCTAGGTTTCAAATCTAAGTATGTTAATTTTCTCAATATTTTTAGATTTGATTATTTAGGTTGTACATTTAGAACTCCACATAGTGTTTGGCCCTTATTTGATTGTCACATTCTATATCTTCCTATTCTTTTCTTTATTGTTAAATATATAAATATTAATTGCAACCAACTCTTATCCTTTACTTATGTTATTTCTTAGATATATAAAGGATCTTAATATGACTTCACATAGTTAGTAGTATTTTACCCATTATTTTTTGAGGAAATCATTTCCTTATATCACATGGATGATGTTATGTGCTCTATAGATATATTGATTAATCAAACATACTTTTTTGTCTTTTATAGGTCATTTTATAACATTTCTCTCCATGTTAGAGGATCAACTCACTTTATTTATTCCCATACTACATGATTTTGTTTTGGAAAAAAGGTGCAAGTACACTTGTAAATTTATTAATGAAAGAGTAGGAAATACATAGAGTAGCAGTCAGACAAAAGAGATGTAGGTATGGCCAATAAAACAATGTAGAGGATATGAACGTATCAAGAAAAATAAAAAATGTATTGGAGGTGTATGCATGAACAAAAAATAAAGCCTAATTTTCTTCTTCATTACCATTAATAGAGTTGTTACTTTTAAACTCATTCATAGTGTTATTATCTTCATCATTGAAGATTGGATCCTCATCATAAATAATATTTCTTTGCCTAAGGAAATCAATTCTTTGAACTAGAATTGAAAGGGGTGTTTAAATAGGGTGGAGGGAGCCTTGAATATTGTAGTTTCCTTATAAAGGAGTGATAGTTCTAGGAGGTGTCCATGAGGAGACACTGGATTTTTGAGAGATAGCATATAATCCTCTATTGACTCTAGGGTGATGGAATTATAGATGTAATTTACTACTAAGGAGGAGGGTATCTAGTGAAGGATAAGATCCCACCTAAGGGGTGAATACCTTCAATGGGGTTGTAAGAAAGGAGGGAAATTTAAAGTTGAGATTCATCAATAATATCAACTCAAACATATTTATAAAATAAGAGACATTAAAGATTTAGACATTTTAAGAGAACTAAGGAGTTCAAAAATAAAGAAGAAGCCACTTCAAAATTTTAATAAAATCAACTAGGATATACTAATACTTCCATACCAGATACATGTTGAATGACTAACTTAATTGTTTTGTATTCAAATTTGAAGGTGTCTCAATTTGGGGACATCATAAATAGATAGATATGAGGTAAAATAGAGAGTAGATAAGGAAGGAGGGAGAGAGAGAGAGAGGAAGATTAATATGGAGAGAGAGATAGAGATAAACAAAGGGATATAGGGAGGGAGGGAGGGAGGGAGGGAGAGGTAGGTAGAGAGAGGGAGAGGGGAATTGGAGAGATATATAAAGGGGGAAGGAGAGAGAGAGAGATGAGAGAGAATGGGGGAGAAGAGGGAGAGATATACATATATCTAGTGGGATAGGGAGAGAGAGAGAGGTAGAGAGGAAGGGGAGAGAGGGAGAAATATAGAGATATCCAAGGGGAGGGTTGATAATGCTTTTGAATAGTTACAAAGTTACCTTTATATAATTGCAAGATGATAGGTGCATGTTGATTATTGAAATCTAAGTATGAAAAATATAAGATCTTCCAAAACTACAAATCTACATTATAACTCCTAGAGATTCAGAGCCATTCACCAACATTTTGAAACTATATACATGAAATATAACTTAAAGTATAATAAAATAAATATCTGTATATAAATATCACTTATATTTAAATGTTTATTTCATTTATATAGTTTGAGGAAGAGGGAGAGTGTAGGATATATGAGGTAGTGAGAGATGGAAAGAGAAAGAGGGATAATTTTGCTTCTTGGAAACACAAGTGTATTATAGCATGATTGCATTGTAATGCACTCAAATTATTATTTATTTTAGATCTTTCCAACCCTTAAGGTTGGATTTCCTTGGGAATCCAACCCAAAGGGTTGGACTTACATATCAATTCCCATGGACATGTTTTTTGTAAATTCTAAAAAAAGACATAATGACAAGAATGATCTCCATCAGATCTATATATCTTTCAATGTCAAGTTAAAAATTTGTAATATATTAATATTGAGCTCTCTCGTAGCTTTCTATACATGTATTTTTTTCTATATTTCAATTATGTTAAGGTTTTTATCTTTAATTCCTTTTTCTTGTGTTTCCATTTTATGTCAAAAACCTACATATGGTATTTTTGCATTCATTTTTTATTTGTTCATCCACATTTGAAAAATACATTTTTAGAAACTAGACTCTATTCTATACACAATAAAAAAATAATAATTTTTATTAGTTCCCAAAAAAATTAGGGGGGAACAATGCTCAATTTTTTATTTTTTTAGGATTTTTTCACTTTGAAAATTAGTAAATAATAATATATTCATAAAAAAATAGCAAAAAAATAGGTATAAACTACATGATATGTTAGCTAATTTTTCACTGAAGTGATTTTTTAAATACTAAAAAAAGTTAACATTTTAGGGCAGCCACACTAGATGCTATATTACATTTTTTGATGAAAATAGGAGCACTTTGAGTGGCCTTCCCATTTCAGCCACTTAATATCCATCATTTTAAGAAAGAAATAGTAGTTTAGAAAGTAGATTAAAAAAATAGGACTTTTATTCTTTTTGTGTCTTCAAACATCTTCAATTTCTCATCCAAGTCTAGTCTTTCTTGATTTCAAAAAAAGCTAGCCACTTAAGACCTATTTTTTGTCCCCCATTTCCTTACAATTATCCAAATCTATAATATCATAATTAGTAAGTCACATGATAAGGGATAATAGTATCTATTTAGTTGAGTGCATAACCTTGCTACATTAAATTTAGTAATTAATGATGATGTTCAACTATAATTGTTAGGTAAGAGGTTATGGTTTGTAGTTTCTTTATTTCTATAGCTTTTTATGTCATTTAGCCTTTTAGTTATTTTTTGTGTAGAAACCATGGATCATGACAAGGTGGTAAATTGTTACCTTTCTCTCTCATATGCAAAATAAAAATTTAGTTGACAAAGGATATGATCACATCAACTAAACATGGTGGGATCAACTCAAAAATGATAATCACTCATTTCAATTTGATAATGTGTATGCTTATAATGATGTTATAGAGAGATCTACCCTTTGGAAATGGATTTATAGTTTTATTCCTATCACCTCTTGCATTCTATGTGAGGATTTTAATATTATTGAAATGGACTATGATAAATTTGGGGCCTTTCCTATGAGGTGGATAGATACCAAAAGAGAGGCTTGGTTCTTTATGTACAATAAATTGAGACTTTATATCCCAATCTTGGCCACCACCATGATCATATTACATTGTAAACTTGGAGGAATCTTGGATTAGGGCTTGATAGAGTACATAGAATCTATATCAATCCATCACATTAACTTAATATTTTTTCCTTTTCTAGTTGTTTTGATTATAGGGGAAAAATAGGTTTTGAAGGGAACCAAAACCCTTTACAACATAAAAGAGGGAAAGATGCCCAAAGAGAAAGACATTGAAGCAACAACAACAACCAAAAGCTGACCAACAACCAAAAAATAGAGACCTAACAACAAAAACATAAAAAATAGAAAACAACACAGAAAGATCTACACTATTTCATGTTCTTCAAGATATTAGCCACATCGATCTCTTGGTTTCGATGTAGTTCGACCATGTCCATTAATTATTTCCTTTCCTCCTCAAAGGTATTCCTTAGATTTCCCCTAGATCTAGTACATGGGCCTTTTGCCTCATCCTTTCTAACCTTCTTCCCCTTACCCTTTGAAGAATGGTCCTCCATCAACTCTGCAAATTATAATTGATCTTCCTTGAGCTTGCTAATCTTATGAAATAGGATTTCCAAGGACTCAACACTATTTTTGACTGAACTATGAATAACTTGCAATAAATTCTTGATGTCCGCATTTATTTCATTGATCTTTGCCTCCATTTTAGAAAGGTGAATCTCAAACGGGTTCTTGAAGTCCGCAAAGGATCACTCTAAATCCACAAGTCTCTTAATCAAAATATATGAGGAAGAACCCTTCGACAGGTTTTGCATATTCTCTTTCAAACCCTGGATCTTGATATTTACCTTATTAAATTCCTACAACACCCACTTGGAAAGCTTAAAAGTGCACGTGGCCCCCGAGCACACCATATCCAGAAGCTTGAACATAGAAGTATTGTCATCATTCAGGTATGAGAAATCCTCAGAAAGAAGATACACCTTTAGTGGATCTATCTTTTTAGGACTCGGATTCACCCCCTCCTCCTTATGCATTGAATTCTCACCAGTCAAATCCATGCTGGTTGAATTTCAAATGGGGGAATCATTAATTTCTATAGTAGTTTCCTCAACATCCTTCTCCTTACCTAGAGCCTTGTTACCCTTCTCACCCTTCACAACCTATTTTTCTAGCTTTGCAATTATTTTGGATGTCCTTCATGGAAATTCCTTGGAATCCTTAGCCCCAAAATTATTAGGTAGAACCTTCTCCTTATGACCAACCACAATAGAATCTTGTCCATTAATCTCATTATCTCCCTTAGAATGAGAACCCCCAAAGACAATGTCAGTGTCATAACCAGCAGAAAGGGAATCATGGGATTCTGACCCCTACAAAACAAGCTTCTTAGTAGTCCTCTTGAGATTACCCTTATTTTTTTCTTAGAGGGAGCCACCAAAGGGGATGAAGAACCACCCTCCTCCTCTTCATTACATTCCTCCTCACCAGCAACACTAGTCTCAGAACCAGTCGAGAGGGCATCTTCCCTAATAGCTATCTCCTTTCCTTTAACTAACTTGGCAACATTATGGGCTCTCACATGCTCCATTATGAGTAGTATGAAGCCCTCGTGAAGAACATAAGCCCTTCTTTTTTTCAAATGAGCATAGACTAACACTTCTAGTAATGATAGAAGAAAGAAAGGAAATAAGACAAATAATCCATGCTTGAAATGATTCAACAAAGTGAAATGGTGGCCTAAAATAACATTATACCTGCCATCTAGGGTAACATATCACATGATTACCTCTGAAACATTAGCCCAAATTCTCTTCAAATAAGTCTATTTGTAACCCCACGAAGGCATCTTTATCATTTTTTTTCATTCATTATCTTTGAAAAACTGGTCCATGGCTTCCTCGTTACTCTTTCTTTCCTTGAAAAAATTACAGCCCACCATCGGCAACCCAACAATGGATGCAATAAATTCCTCATTAATCACAAATTCCATCCCCTTAACCTATAACCTTCTATTATACCAATAATGGAAAAAAATTGTAGAGGCCTTGGGGTCATGGTCGTGGAGCCTCTCCAAATAGGGCGTGAACTACCCATATTCTAAAATTATCCATTTTTGTGCTTCTTCCTCCAACTTTCATAGGATGAGGTCTCAATCCTACTTCAATCACACCCAATATTCTTAGTCACCATAAACTGAAACCCCATAGTATAAACAATCACCAAATAACAAGCTAGTGAAACACCACCCACAAAACTTGTGATAAAAATAGGTAGTAATAATATAAACATTCCATAATATGAGCTCAATTATATCCATCATTTCATAATAAAATATTGGAATCCTTAGGAAGGAGAGAGTACTCCTCCCATGCCTTGAAATCATGAATTCTAATAGTCTCATTTGCAAAGAAACCCACCAGAGATTTTCCTTCTCTATAGATATGTGTGATACAAATTTCTTCAAAATATCTTAGCATCATTATAGCATCCTCAATTAGTTGATCAATTTTCCAACTTGACTTCTGGATTCCATGTAGGCAATTAACAATGTTGAGGGAATCTCCCTCGACCTAAAGTTTGGAGTAGCCCTTGTCCAACACAAATTTGATACTGATGAACACAGCTTCAACTCCTTTTCTAGTTGTTACTCTCTATTAGTGGAGCCTTTATCAAATATTATCCTTTTAGACCACTTTCTAATATTGTTTCATATCAGTGTCAATTTTGTAAACCCAAGACCATAAACCTTAATTATTTTTAAACACATTATTATTCAATCACAAGGTCATGTTAGCTCATAATCAATGTATTTTAAATTTGGAGCCACATCCCATATATTAGACTAGATGGATAGATTGGTAGGAAATTATGCTATCACCTATGCTTCTCAATTCTTCTACATTTATGAGTTTTAGTTGGCTAGTTTCTACCATTGGTCATAGAAGGCCACCACCTTATACTTATATCAAGCAATTGCTTATATGGAAGAATAACCTTTTGAATTTTTTTCTCAAATTTGATTGGCTCAACTCTACAACTAGAAGTAGGTTACATAGATGCTCATATTATATGTGTATCCCAAATCAAAGCTCAATTTCATTAGCTCAAGATAAGAGACAAGGTATTAAAAGAATCATTTTAGGCTCAATGTGCTCACAATAGATCTCAAACCATTAATTTAAAATTTCCTTAATGAGATATTCTTGAAATTTTATAATATTTTGTTCAACACTATGAGCAAGTTTTTTCTACAAAAGAATATACTCTATCTTGGTTAGTTTCTTTGTAGTAGTGCCTAAATGTGGTTCCTTGTTAGGTCTCCAATTCCTATTGTATTTTGTATGATAAACCTCTCACCAAAGAATTCTTGTGGGAGGCTATATTTGTAATGTATGACAATTAAACTCATGGTTTGTATGGATTTCCTTATGAATTCTACAAATCCTTTTTGGCCATAGTGGGTGAAGACCTTCATAATGTATATCTTGAGAATTTTCAATTTCAATCTTAGTAAATTTAATCAATAAAGGGAATATTAATTTCATATCTAAAATTAGTGACCCTAAATAAATTTATAATTGGTGACCTATCACTTTTTTGAATATATCATAAAACATTATTACCAAGGCTCTACTTCTCTAGCTTAGGCCCCTTCTTCTTCCTCTAGTCTACCTTAAACAAACTAGTTTCATCAAATACAAATTTATTTTAGATCTAATCTAACTATTATTTGGGAAGGGATGAAAATATTGGTCCAAAATTATCAACAATATGTCATTTTTATTAAAATGATTTTTTTGAAATCTTAAGATCATATCAAGTGATCTTTTATTATTTACATGGTCTAGGAATTTGGATTTAGACCCTACTTTATTTAGTCTATGCCTATATTGTTTGTTGATACCTCAACTTATATTACCATCAATGCTTAACAATCTAAACTAGTTAGTTCTTTCTATCCATCCATCAAGGATTTCCTTTTGCACCATCTCTTTATGTACTTACAATAGAAGGATTTGGCTATGTATTAGCCCATATAGTTTCTCAAAGCTTGGTTAAGGGGATTTCTCTTCCTAATTCTCTCAACCAATTGTTTAATGGTATTTTTATTGATGACTCTTTTATCACTCTAATTTAGCATGAAAATAATGCTAAATATGATTCATTCATTATCTTGATACTTTCTATCAAGCCTCTTATTTAATTATTTAATGGTAAAATACTAAATACTACATCATTTTCTTCCTAAGGGGGGTTTGTTAGATAATTTTGACTAGAAATGAATCAATCATGGGGAAGTATTTTATTTTTCTAGAAAACAATCTCATTGACTTTCAAGCTTCTCCTATTTCCCTCTACCAAGTGATTATTAGTAGGATTGAGAAAAAATAAAATACTATCTATTACTAAACCTCATTATTTGGTTATTAAACTCTAGATTTTCTCTAAAGTGTTACCTACCACTCATGTTTATTATTCCTCTTGTTGGGTGCCTTCAAAATCCTATTAACTCAATATTGATAAACTACTTAGAGGCTTCATTTGGGCCTCCAATGATGGGAATCAAGGATTTTATCACATTTCTTTGAAATTATGTTGTCTTCCCTATGATGCTAGTGGCTTAAGATTTCTTTTAGTATGTTGTAAAGGTATTGCATTTTGTGTTAAATGGACACTCAAAGATCTTGAGGGAAATGAAGCTTGGAAAATTCTCATCACATTGTATTAATTTACGTGTTCTTTCCAAGTGGCTATCTTGGAAAGGACTAGATCTTGGCACTCTTCTCACCATGAAGGAACTAGTTTAGATTCAAGTAACTTTTTTCATCAAAATCATTTTCAAATCCTAGAAGGATATTTAGCCTTGGCTTCTCTACACAAGAAATATTGTTTGCAAGAGTCATTCAATCAACCAATAATCTTTTTCATGGTCTGGTCTCCTATTCTTTTTTCAAGGCCACATTTTGGCCAAGGTGTCATGGATCCTTGCCTTAAATGATTCAAATGAGGCATTAGAATACTATCAGATCTCATTAATAGAGCAACCAAAAGTTTTATTTTGTTGGTTAGAAATTAAAAGAAAATTCAAGTTGTTTAATCAAGACCAAGAGACTTTTCAAACTATTATTAATGTTATATTCTTTCCTAGATGATTCACAAATATGGGGCTAAAATTTTCAAACCTTGGTGAAAGGACTAGAAATGATATCCTAATATAATATTTCACAATTATAAGCCTTGTAAAGGATATTTGTGGCTTTCTCCTTATTTTTCTAAGGTTGATTAACTGAACCATAATTGGTTCTTGATCTTAAATTGACCAATTTTCTTGGTGCATTCTTTATCAATCCCTCCCACTTGATTCTTTCTTAACACATTTATGATTTCTTCATCCCCATTTTCTATTTTGTGGATAGTTTGAGAATGCCAATTATTTTTAGTGGTTTTGCATCAAAGCTCATGATTTCTTTAAGCCTTTCAAGTCTACTCCTCTTTTATGGCATATCATTTTGTAAGGGATTAGACTTGTCTCCCTTTCAATTATACTCAATTTTGACATGCTTTCAAAATGGAAATTTTCTTTAGCATTTGGAAAAATAAAAATATAGTTCTTTTTAGGATGTTAAATTGATATTTATTTCTCTTTATATACTAAAACTATGATTTTTCTAATTTACTCATGCAAATTCAAGTACAAGCTTGAAAATTTGCAATCGAAGTGGTGTATTTGCAAGGGAATTTCGATCATTGGGTATTTCTCTATGCACTATTGGTTAGTCTTTCCTCCCTCCTCTTCTCCTTCTCAAGGACAATATTATAGAAGAGATTGTGGTTCCCAATCTCATGGCTCTCAACCCCGAGGAATTAAAGATAATATTTCTCATAGTTTTTCTTAGCCCTCATTGCCACCTTCCACCTCTTCTCCATGGCATGTTTCTCTTGGTTAACCAAACTCTAGCTAGTTTCCTCAATTAGAGCTAGTCATTTCTCCAATTTGAACTTAACCTTCAAAGGAAACTCATGATAAAAAAGGTGCTTTCACTAGCTAAGAGCTAATTTATGATAATTGTAGCTTAAGTGGTGTTTGGAGGAAACTTGATGATAAAGGCCCCTCCCTTACTAGTGTTTCTTTAGCTACTTATTTTTTTTAATGTTATGTTTAGACTGGTCCCTTTAAACTCATTTTTAGTTTGGACTTGGTCTTGCACAAACTTTGAGAGGTTAAAAAAATTAATGTTATGTTTAGACTAATCTCTTTGATTGTCTCTAACATACTTATGGAGATTCAAGTGTAAGCTAGCAAAGTTGCACTTGAAGTGGCACATTTGGAAGAGAATTTAGATCATTGGAGCTTTTCTTTATGCACTATTGTTAGTCTTTCCTCCCTTCTCTTCTCCTTCTTATGGATGCTAGTGAGGTTGTAGCCAATATTCTATAAAAGATTGTGGTTCTCAGTCTCATGGTTCTCAACCCCTAGGAAATAGACATATTTTTTCTTGTAGTTGGTCTTAGCCCTCATTGCCACCTGCCACCTCTTTTCCATGGCATGTTGCTCTTGGTTAACCAGACTCTAGCTAGTTTCTTCAACTAAAGCTAGTCATTCCTCTAGCTTGTACTCAACCTTCAAAGGACACTCTTAAGAAAGAAGGTGCTCTCACTAGTTAAGAGCTAATTTATGATATCCTACCTTTGATAATGTTTGGGAAAAACTTGATGATAAAAACCCATCTCATACTAGTGTTGCTTTAGTTACTTAGTTTTTTTAATATTATGTTTAGACTAGTCCTTTAGAACTCTTATTTTTGGACTTGGTCTTACATAGACTTTGAGAGTGGTAAAAAAGAAAAAAAAATATTATGTTTAGATTGGTCCCTTTGAACTTTTATAATTTTGACCATCTTGGATGGACTTTGAGAATGTAGGAATCTTATTTTTTGCAATATTATACTATTATCAAAACAAACTTACTGTAAAAAAGAAAGAAAAGATGCTGATGTTGTTTGTTGCTACTTGTAATCTCCTGATCCTAGTTTTATTTTTTACCATGGACATTTCAAAGGGCACTGGAAAGAATAAAGCTGACTTCAGAGCTCATCCAATAATTCAAAAGGGCAGAAATTCATGATGATCATAATCAAATTAAACATAACCTTGATCGCCGTATTAGGAGAAACTTTCGTTCCTTTGATGCATAGTCGGTCACCTATACAGGGGACCGCAGTCCTTGTCTTCAATATTTTAAGGATCCTGTCCTTTTACTTTCACCCCATTGTTCAACACGTTAGGTTAACCAGCCTCAGAAAACTTTTTTAATTCCATTCAAAGCACATTTTGTGGAAGCTGTCCTGCCTGAAAATGACCACACCCATATACCTGGTTATCCATTGGTGTTTCTTATCTGTAACACAAGCAGGATGCTCTTCTCTGACATTATTAAATAACAATTCTTCTTCATAATTAAATATTTTTAAGTTAATTTGATTCTGCGCCTACCCAGACTGTAAAATTCTTATACAACGTCTTTAACTAATGATTTACATTCGGTCAAATTGACTCTGCTTCCCCACCAAGTGTAAATAAGAATAGTTTGTTCCGTGTGAGGATCACATGTTGGAATGCCGTGTTACAGAAGGCAGGATTTAGTGATAAAAGTCCAGCAGCCCAAAGAATTGAAACAAGCATAACAGAAATCTCCAAATGGATTCTTCAGACAAAGTGGTAATCACTGATCAGAAATGAAACACGAGTCGAAGACAATTTCCACACAGGTAACCGACCAGACAAGTCATAGCAATCCATCGTCATGAACTACTGTATAGTCTTTGACCTACCCAACTTCATGGATTTACTTCGTCTATAAAAGGCGTCCCAGATGGGAAACAATGCACTCATAGTTTCTTTCGCCTTTGAATTGTGAAAGTTCCATAGATAATGATGATGAATTTCGTGGAGGGTAGAATTGGGGAGCAAAAACTCCAAGATGGACATTTGTTTCCCAAAGTTCTTGTTCCTTCTCAGAAAGAAGACTTCTCTGCGGTTTTGGAGTCCATGAAATTAGAAGAGAACAAAGCATGGTTAGAACGAGAACTGCACGAGTGTGGAGCCATTCTGTTCAGAGGATTTGGCCTCAAGTCGGCAGAGGATTTCAATAGCTTCGTGGAAGCTTTTGGATGGGAAGAACAACCCTACAAAGGCCCCGCTCCTAGAAAGAATATCGTTGGTAGAGTCTGGTCTGCTAACGAAGCTCCTCTCCATCAACACATCTTCTTCCACCATGAGATGGCCCTGGTAATTGATTTCAATACAATTCTTTGTATTTTCGTTCCCCTGCACATGTATTAAAGTTTTCTTTTTTGTTAGAATGAAGCGAAGTTAATGGTCTATGGCTGTCTGCAGACAAAAGAATTTCCATCAAAGATTATCTTTTTCTGCGACGTTGCGCCGCCCAAGGGCGGAGAAACAGCCGTTGTGCAGAGCCACCGAGTCGCTGCCCACATGGAACGCAACTTCCCGGAGGTTGTTCAACAACTGGATACAAATGGAATATTCACTCATACTCTCTTGCCAAAGAATGACAATCTTGGCTATTTTCTTGGCAAGAGCTGGCAGTCTCATTTGCAGACGGATGATCGTGAAGAAGCCCAAAGAAAGTAGGTTAATCTTGTTTCTCGTCAGAATTGTTATATGACAATTTAGAAATAACAAATCATCTTTCAACTTTCTATTATCTAGATGATGAATTATGGCGTGTGATCCAGAATTCTTTTAACTTTTTTTATTTAGATGAATTCACCATCAACAATTCACTACCAGCAATTCGTCATCAACATTTTATTGTAGTGACATATTCATCACATATACAATTCACCACCAATAATTCATCGTCATGATATATTCATCGTGTATACATTTTTCAATGTTTAAGTGGCCAAGAACACTTAAAAAATAAAAAGTACACGAATAAAAAAAGTATATGCGTTGAATATATCATGGTGATGAATTGCTGGCGAATTTTCCTGATACTGATGGATTATGGAGTGTGATCCAAAACATTGATGTAAAATAAATCTTATATAATTGAATTTAGAAATGACATGCACTAATTATCATAGACTGTAGAATGTGATCCTAAACGTTGATGTAAAATAAATCTTATACAATTGAATTTAGAAATGGCATGCACGAATTATCATACACTATGGAAATCTGATCTCTTTAATCTTTTGAGAATTCATAACTAATTAATGGTGGTAAATTTACAGGGTCGAAGAAGGAGGTGGAAAGTTACAGTGGATGGAAGATGGAAGCGCAAATATCATTGCAGGGCCAATCCCTGCTACCAGAAGTTTTCAAGGCTATGGAGATCGAAAGGTGTGGTTTAACTATATTCCTGCTGCTACGTATGGAAAGGCTGAGACGAGCTTCAACCGGCTGATATGTGGAGACGGAAGCAGCATTCCGCAGAGAGTAATGGAGGAGAGTGGGAAAATAATGGACGAGGAAAGCGTAGACGTCAAGTGGGAAGCAGGCGATGTGCTGCTCATTGACAACTTGGCGGTGATGCATGCTCGCCGGCCATCGAAGGGTCCTCGACGTGTTTTAGTGGCTATCTGCAAATGAAATTCATAACAACCAAAACTCTCCAAATTTATTCCGTGTACACAAACATTATGGATCTAAAACGTACAATTATAGGCAGAATTCCACTTTTAGTTAGGAGCAGTTTTAGGTAAATGTATATATTTGACTTGGCATATGGATCAGAAATTTGTCTCTTATTCTTTTTAAGAATGGCCCAATTATTAGTTCTTGATTGATGGTTCCTTGGCTTCTCAGAATTGTGAAGCCTCGGGTCAAAAAGAACATATGTAATGTACGCAAGAACAAATTTAGGTTGTGACAGTAAAGTTCTGGATGAAAAGAAAGTCTGTTTGGACTTTGAAATGTTTCTTTCTGAGAATACAGCAGTTTTATGTATAAAAAAAGTTATAAAATATATACTTTATTCAGAACACAAATCGATTTCCTCCATGATTGCTATATATATATATACATTTCACTGTGGAAAGATCATATCATAAAGCAGGTAGAGATCCGAAATCTTCTCTTTTAGGGAAGGGTCCCACTGCAATCTGGTACTGTTTTTGTTTCTGACGTAGACAAAAAAATTCAAGTCAGAAAGTTCCTCCTAACCTAAAAATGTAGGTCAATAGAGTGATTGAAAGCTTAAAATTGTTTAGTTCTTTGTTTTGTTAATGGTGGGTGGTCGGTGTGAGAGATCTGATTGTGTATTTTGCTTGATAATTAGGTTTTAAATTTTATATTTCAGGATGAGATCTCTGTTGTGCATTTGTTTCTGCTCTTTGTTTTGAATCGAATATTTGTTGAGGATACAATCTTGCCCAATTCTATGCGAGATGGTGGAATTCTGATGGAGTCGTGTCACAATGCAATGTCTAGTAGTTGTAGACTCTTGAAACTCATGTAGCTATGTACGGTATTTGACTTTGTACAATGCGATGTTAAAGAATATCTTTGGGGACATATTATGTTATGATTGAAGTATTGAATTGATTGATATGTATAATGGTGTATGTGAAGGTTTGTGATATTATGAAACATTTTGAAACATCTCTTTAGAATGGTGTTTTCCTGTTTAGTTTTAGTTATTGTTAGTTTTATAAATTTACATGTGTTGTTATTATTATTATAATAATAATAGATGGTATTAAAAGTGGAATATAGTTATATAGTTGGATTTTTTTTTTTTAAATTGTGATTTAAAAAAATGGTGTTTCATTTTAAGTTTTATGTAAGCATTATTGTTACTAGAAGAGGTAGGTCAAAGAAGATCAATAAAGTGAGGAATATATCATGGATATGGCAAAAATACATTCTCCTTTTTGTAGAAAAGATTGATTCATCACAAATAAGATATAATATGGGATTGAAGTGTTTTGTCTTCATGTCCTGAAATTTTCAGATTCTAGTTGTGCCCCAAACTCAGTACATTCATGAAATATATTCAAGTATGATAATTATAGAAAATAAAAATAGCCCATGATATATTAAAGAGATTACAAACCACTTTTTTTATATATAATAATATGATGCATCCATCTTAAAGAATTAAAATTTCTAACTTGAGGTTATTTTGATTTGGAAACAAGAAAAAAATTATCAAATATGGGTGAATTGGTAAAAAAACATAAAATTAACAAAATCTAGGGCATATAAATGCTTAACTAGCTACTAAAAAATTTATTGGTGTTGTTAGTTAGTACTTGGTGTCATGGATGAGAACTTCTTCTTTCCATGTGGTCGTGGAATGGATTGTGTGTTTTGGTATCTTGGTTTAATCATGTTTGAGTATCATACTTAGTCTATGAAAGGTTAATCTTATAACTTCTACATATATTAGAATCATTGTTGGAGTTTTTTACCAATGTAGGTTTTTGTAGGCTAAATAATTGTGTTATAGATTCCCTTTGATATGTGTGATTTTTTCTTATATTTGTTTAGTTACAAAACATGTTTGACCACTTGTTAAATGATTTATATAACTACATAAACATTCAAGTTGAAGATGTGATGAATTAGAAGCAAGTGTAGGTTTGATAGAAGTTGGTTTTTATTTTCCATCTCCTTCATATTTATTTTAAAGGGTGACATATTTGGACTGATGGAATACATTTTTAAATAAGCCTATTGTTGATAAGAAGTGTGAAATCCCTACCACTCCTTACAAATTAAGTGGCCTATTCAAATTTGTGTTACACTTTAGGATAGATTTTTAACTTGCACCTAAATTCAGGCATTTCCAACTAAAAATATTTTTTGGTTAAAATATATTTTGGGGTATGTGCAAAAAAGTGGGGGCAAACAATGGCCAAAAAATAGTATGTAGTGGAAATTATGAATAATATGCTTGCATCATAAAAAAGTGCAACATTCAAGCACATTATAATTTAGTAGTTTCAAACCTTAGGATTGAGTAATAGAAATGTAATACCCCTCGTGTTGCTGATACTCTTAAACACTCTTATGTGTTGGTTTTGTACTTGGTTTGTTATTGTGATTAGTTCACCGGATTGGTTGTGTGGATTCATAGTTTAGTTGGTTTGTTGCACTTGATATTACTTATGATGGTTGATGATACATTATGTGGTGATCATATTATTTGGTTTTGTTATGGTTTTCTTTAATAATATATGTGGTGATTTTGCGGTTCAATGTTGTTATGGATTCTGATGTGTTTGCTAGTGAGTCTTGGTGAAAGGACAAAGTAGCATCACTTGCTCGCGAGTGCCATGCTACCCCGCGACTACCTTTCACAGTGTGTTTGTATTGGAGATTTACATGATACTTGACGTTTGTTTCTATGCAGGATGCAGGTACAGGACAACAACTCCACCTGCTTGACAGGTTTGAGCATGTCCCATAAACCCAACGGGTATGATGTTGAAAAGGGAGTTGATAAGGAAGTGTCCCCGTCCCAAGTTCGTCACCCCGTGTGAGTCTGACGGTGTCATTGTATTGACCTCATCTTTGTTTTAGTATGGGTTAGTGTTGATTATTTATTTTAGTTTGTAAATGTTTGTTATTTAATTAATCTTTATGTTATGTGTGATTAATTAATGTTATTTTGTTGATATAAATTAATTGTAGGAAATTGTAGTTAAGTTAAATGTTAAATTTTAATATTGTAAATTAAAGTTATTTAATAAATTAATAGGGATAAATTAATTAATTTAAATAAATAATGTTGTTGAGGATTATAGATTATCTTTTTCAAAAATTAAAATTATAAAATTTAAAGATATTATCATGTGAAGATAAAGATTAAAAATAAATAAATTTTTAATTAATTTAGTGGGATAAATGTGAGCTTTAAAATCAGGGAAAAGAACCAATGCATGTTGTAGATTTTTTTAAAAAAGAAAGAGCTTTATTTATTTTTATTATTGTGAAAAAGAAGAGGATTTTCTTCACGGGAAGGGTTTTTGGTGTTTTGAGAAGAAGTAACAAGAGTTTTGGAAAAACCAGTGTCTGCTTCTCTGTAATTTGTCAGTGAAAAGAAAAATAAAATATATTGATCTAGAAGTTAGCTGAAAGAAGGGGTTGGAGAAGAAGTTGTTGAAGAAGGAAGAAGTTCGTGAAGATTATTTTTGAAAGGAGAAGGAGAGTTTCCATTCTTGTGGATTCGACATCAAACGAAGGACTCCAGGTTCCCTTTTTGTTCCATTTAATTCTTTTGCTTCTGTTAGTTTCTATAAGAAAAATAAAAAATTTGTCCTCATGCCTGAATTTGATAATTATATTTAAAAGAAAGTTGTGTTTTGGAAATTTTATTTTTGGTGAAACTTTAGAATCTTCTATAGAAAAACTATTGAAAACCCTCTAGTTCTCCAATAAATTTAGTTGTGAAATACTCGTTTGGAGAGAAATAAATTATACTATGGTTAAATTTGCATGCCCATATTCATATTTTGTCTGAAGGAAAAATAGACTGCTATTTTCTTTTATTTTTAAGTTTACCTATGTATATATATATATGAGTTGCGCAAAAAAGATATATATACATTTTGTTCTTTTATAAAAAAAATCTGTGTCAAAATTTTATATACAAGGGTCTAGTTTTTTGTTAAAAAATGTTATATTAAAACAAAATTAATAAAAAAAAAAAATTATTAAATAATGGGTGGTGGGGTTACCCCCACCACCGCCGTCCCCATAAGGGGAGGTGCTGCTGTGGAACAAAAATGACCCCCGTATGGGGGGTCGGCTGGGCAGCGCCCACACAGCCGTATGGCTGTGGGCTACGAGCTATTAAAAGTTTAAATTTTTTTATATAAATTTAAATGTGTTAAATTAAATTTTATTTAACTTGTTCTTTATATATATGTGTGTGTGTGTGTGTGTGTGTGTGTGTATGTGTGTAAATATACAATGGATTATATTGTTAATTTTATAATGTTAATTTAAATGTATGATTTTAAATATATATATGTATGTATATATATATGTATATATATATGTATATACATATATATGCATAATAGTGTGTATATATATATGTATATATATATATGCACATTTTTATATATGTTGAAATTATAGAAAAGCTGAATGATGTTAGATTGCAAAGTTGGGTTTTATGAGTTGACTGATTAAATTAGAAATAAGCATTTTTAATTAAATTAAGTTGAATGATTTCGGGTGAATTAATTATTTATATTTCTTGGTAAAAGTTTGTAATGAGATATGTTAAACTGTGGAATACTTGAGTACATGATTGTTTAATTCTTGAATTATTGAATTAACTGTTCTTTTCACTTAATTAGGTTATGGTCATGTGGGAAAACCCTTAAGTTAGTTGATCCTTTTATAGGAGCTTAAGTTGTTGTTTAAGACTTCTAGAGGCATGGGAAAATGGTGATTTGTTTTATGGTCTTTTAATTTGATGGTTGTTACTATTTGACTTTAATCGTGATTTTAAGTTTACACTTGGGTTGTACCCATCTTTATGGGTGTTGATTCATATGATTATTGGCGAGATGATTTTGCCTCGCAGATGTTCCATTTGTGATTCAGTTTTCTTGTTGGTACAACCCCTTGGAATTAGATGTTATGTTTTGGGTTTCTAGGGAGAGTGGCTCTATGTGGGCATCAATGCACAAAGGGGCTATCAAGATAACTCACGTTAGAGTTAGAGTAACAAGTGATAACCTAATTAATTAATTAATGGGTGGGTGGTAAAACATTAATAAGATAAGTATGGATGCCTCATCCACCTATTAGGGATTTCATAGACTAAAGGTAGGCCGAGAAGTCTATGGTTGGCGAGATCGTTGCCTCATCTTCACGAGAGGTTAACGGTTCTGCACGAGTCACCCTATGGGGCCGACGCCTAGAGAGGCTGTCAGGATAACCGTAGATGGGGGCCAGCACCTAGAGAAAGGTAGTCAGGATAACACATGTAGGACTATGCGAGGAAACTCTCCCATAGTTTCCCTTGCGTTTGTTTTTGTGCGTATCTGGAAGCGGTAGTGTCTTTGTTGTTAAGGCAATTGGTTCTTGATGTTGTCTTTGTAGCCTCCTTTTAGTTATTCAATGTTGCATATTTTCCTCATGACAATTTTACTGGTGTTGGTGAAAGGTGCCCTTAGATATTTATTGTTGATTGATTCTACGGTCTCATTTGGTGAGCTTGGAATTTTATTGTTGTTGGCACCTCTTATGGAGATTTAATATTGGTTTACGATTTTGGCAATTGGTTCTAGTTGGACTTTCTCCTAGCATTCCCTTGAGTTGTTATTGTTGCTAGCCCCTGGAAGTGGTCTTTTGATATTATGTTTCCTTTATGTGTACTCTTTCTTTTCATGTTTGGATTTAAGTCTTGTGTTTTTTGTTTGGATGTTCTTGGTTGGGGGTCCTTCCTTATTTACTCCTAGCATGGGGGTGGTCGAGTGGAATGTTATACGCACCCCGTTGGGTCCCCTGTCATGCAGTTGTACCTTTTAGTGTAGAGTTTTGCAGATATAGCTTGATCCAATGTTCGCATGTTACCTAATGTATACTTGTACCTTAGTGACACTTTATGTATTGTTGTATTACTCCCACATGTGTTGGGGAGACTTATGATGTAACCTTATATAATTATTCAATGTGATGTACCTAAAAATTGATGTAATGTATAATCACACTATGTAATTCATCCTTGAACTATGATTGAAAATATTGATAATGTTATGTTGTATCTATGGAAATATATTCTTCACATTTCCAAGTTTAATTTATTATAAATGCATGTATGGTTTTCATATGGTTTATTCTTGTCACAATGTTTATCATTAATAGAAATGGGGAATTTTCTCTTTCAACTTTTGTTATGGGTTAGTTACGTAATGTCACCTCGTGTACCCCAAAGGACTTAGGTGAATAACTTGTAATCTTTTAAATCTAATGTATACAATAATTTATACACTTTAATTGTTTAAAAAAAAAATTGTACCATAAATGTTAGATGTATTAGTTTCCTTTGGGGTTACGAGGCGGGGCATTACAAGAAATCCTAAATGTGCTAATGCCATAACATAGTTGCATTATGCATGTTGTAACAAATGAAATTATGACTTGTTTTGCTTCAATTTTCTCATGTTGGGTGTGATAAGTATCACAAATATATTTATAAGTGAATTGGAGTAATTTACTATGGATGAATAATGCCTTAACAACATGGAGGGGATATTTACAATTAATTTTGAACAAATTTAGGTTAAATGAAAAACATTAATTATGTTGGTGTTCATTTGTTGATTTTTTTTATTTTTATCGAATCTAAATCCCCCCTCCTCTAAACCCTCATCTAGCTGATAAAATTCATAATAAAAACATACTAGACTTGAACATATTATACTCCCCCTCAAACTTCTCCTTCAATTCCTATGCATCCCCTTGCAACCCAACAAAATAGTTTAGGATAAAATGAAAATAATAAAATAAGCTTTAAATGTTAATAGAAGCCCTAAAATATCTTGATATGAGAAGCATATATCACCAAAATCTTGTAGTTTAGTTTGAATCTTTGATATCTCACATTAAGTCTATTATTGGGAAAATAAACTAATTGGTGAACTATAGAGAAAATTGTCAATAATATTATGCCACAAAACTATATTATAAATAACAAAGACAAAAAAAAATGAAAAATGATTTATGCTCTTCATTCATATACCCAAGAACTAATACACCTATAGAAATAAGTTGCAAAATATTCCTAGTTCATTGGTGCCAACACAAAGCAATAAAGATAAATTTATGGTGTAGGTGGTGGATGGTTTTTAGCAAAACTACATGTAATCAAAGCGAGGTACCATAGCATTTTTTAAGGGTAATATACTATGAATTTATCCTCAATAAAATTTTAAATTATTTTATTTTGTGATATTTTTAAGGAAAATAATTTGTATGAATTTATCTATTATGACCCCTTACTTGACTATCTATTCACCACATTGCAAAATCTTTAGATATAAATGAAAGTGTTAAGATATAGACCCTCTAGTCAATGAGTTCATTGAAACATACCTTGCTTCAACATAGCAACTATCTATTCCAAGATGATGATAATGATCCTTCAAAGCATCAAATATCACCACACATTTTTCATGTTTATAGGGATATATGTGATTATAGGTTAGAGGACTTTATAATGAGGTCCATAACATAGGGTGCATATGGTGATGAGGTTGATACACAAGTTGAGGAGAATAGTCCACTTAGTGAGAAGTATGCCACATAGTGTGAGCCATATCATCCTTCTATATTATATATTATGGTCATGGTTGATGAGTTATTAGAGATGGCCTAATTTATCAAGTATTGACCAACAATTAATTTTCAATAAGGTTATTCAATTTAGTATATTTTGTATTAAAATTTAGATTTAATTAATTAATTCATTATGAATAAAAATTATGTATTTTATGTAAAATTCTAAGTTCAAAGTATGCACCAACATCTCTTAGCACTTCATCACATACTTATGTGAGTGTGTGAAGTCTTTAGGTATACTTGTAATAAAATAGTAAATATATTAGATATCAATTTATTTTTCATACATTAATGCTAATGTAAAAATGATAATTTGATGGTAAACAAGAAATTTTAGACCTTCCATATCTAGACACATTGGTGGTAGTACTTAATTCTCAAATTTCATTGATGTAATTTTTATCATTTTTAATCATTACGTATTTAAATAATGTTATGCAGATTTTGGTCATATATATTGCCCCCATTTTTAGTTGATAAAATCAACACATTCATGGACCAATGGAGATGGGCATTGTTGTAAGGTTAAAGTTTAAAGTTGTGTCCCACTTTTATAAAATAGATGACCAACACTAATCTAACTCTTTAACTTGAATCATTAGAAAGTGACATATATATTTTAAATTTTGAAATGATAAGCTAAATAAAAAAATATTATAGAGTGTATTTTATGTTTGTATTTAGTAAAAATTTATTTGAATATAGTATTTTATCAAATTTACACTATAATTTAGTTGCTAATAAAATACTAAGAAATGTGGCTAAGAAAAACTCCAATTTTTGTAATAAATTTATTTTTCCCTTCTTTTTTCATATTTATAACTTGATTTTTGTGGACGGATTAATTTATTTCAATTTCAATAATATATATTTAAATATATATTTTTGAAAGTTTCATACTAAAAGCACAACTATTTTGAAGGGACTCCATTTTTGTCTTAACTATTAATCTAAGATATCTATCAAATATAGCATCTTGACTTGGAATCTCTCCTCTAACTTGCATCACACTTTTTCAATTTTTAAAAATAACTTTATTATTTCTTCTTGAGAATACAATCAATCTTTTTATATTAGTGTTGATGGCCTAGTTTTAGTAAAAAATAAAAATGAAAAGTAAATACACAATAAAATATTAAAAAATATATATTTTTGAATAAAATGGTATTTTAAGAGTTGTTTTTCAAATGTTATCTACATGAATAGGATTTTTGGTAGCATCTTTTAAAATAATTTTATTTTTTGATAAATTGGCACCAAAATGGTGCTACGCATATATTTGGTGAACACATCTAGTTCGAAAAGTTATGGCCCAAATATAATTTCCCAAGAATGTATCTATATTTAAAACATATTCTTTTACCAAAATTATTTTTTTGTTGGAAATAATTAAACTCACTTATGTTGATAAGTTGTTCTAAAGTGGGGCACAAATTTTAATTTTCAACCTACAATAGTTGTGTCTTCTATGCCTTTTACTTAATTATGAGACAATAATCTAAATATCATTATGACTTTTTTGTTTTAACTAACATATAATATAGTACCAAAAAAAAACATTGTATTCATCATTTTATAATATGCTTCTTCATTCTATCCACAAAAGGAGGTGAGAGCTCTAATTCATATACCTATACCTAATATTGATGATAAGAAGTAGAGGAATTGAAATGGATTATTATATTGGAATAAGTGATTATTTACTTATGTTATTAAAGCCTTCACACCATCAATGAGATGTAATACTCTTTACAAAGTGAAAGCTCAATGTCAAGAATTAATTTAGTCTTCACATTATTATTTTGATCTATTACTTTGTCATTTCTATTGTCTATTAGAATTTAGCTAGCCAAAAACATTTTCTTTCCCAATTCTTTTAGTGAAAGGTGCATGTAATCTATGAAGACTATATTTTTACTAAATATTAACCCTATATAGTCTTACAAAATATTAGTTTATTCTCATTGTAATAATGTAATGTCCCAATTTTAATTAAATCCAAAACAATCAAACTTTACCTTATTTTTCTTGTTTTTGATAAGCTAAGGTGAGAAACTAGGAAATATTAAATGTTTAATATTTATTTGGTTCCATTTAATTAGGTCATTAAATGTTAAATAATATCAAAATTTTCCCAAGGGACGGATTGGGATTCTCATGAGGTCATTTCTATATTTTCCTTAGTAACTATCATAGATTGTAATTCCCAATTTGGTTGTGTTAGTGGTAGGCTAATTTTGAATGTAGGAACTTGTGAGAGTTCAAATAAAAAATTCAAATTTATTTTTCCCTCCCAAAAGAGGGAATTTCAGGTACTTAACTTGGTTTGGTAACTATAAGTTTTTCTGGTTGGAGACTTATGTTAGATCTTTTTTCCTATTCATTCTATATTCTTACATTGTATGTGCACTTTATTCTGTAATTATCTTCTATGGATGAAAATCCATGTAGTATTACAGCTTTTGGATTGAACCCCATGAGTTGTAAGGGCCATATGAAAAAATACCTATGATTCTTGTGAGAATTATCACTTTGAGAGTACATTGGAGCTTCAACATATAGTGTAGATTAGCTAGAGTTTAAGTAGCAATTGTTTGCAAGTGAAAGCTTTACAATTTATCTCTTTTCTTTTTGTAGGTGTGTTTTCTTTTGTGTGATTTCTTTTTTCCAACAATATATATTAGTACCTTTTTTGTATATTTCCTCTAAAAAAATTGTACAAAAATTGAGTTATGTATTATGCTTGATTTCAATGTGTAAAACTTTCCCAATTGGTGTAGAAGATTAATATCAGTTTCATATTTCATTTAGATATTTATGTGGTGCTTTTGTCTATAAAAAAATCTTAATTTCATTTAATAATTATTATTTTTATATTCGATATGTTTTGAAAGTTTTTGGATTTTCTAGTGCATTGGTAGTGCAAATCATTAGTGTAGTTTTCTTCGAATTTTATGAATTTTGTTGACAAATGTTTTTAGATATAATTTTTCCAATAAAAATATTATCTAGTACATTACAATGGTATTAGATATAAAAGTATCATTTCATGTAGATTTTTGGATTTGTGGCTTTGCAGCTAACAATTGTAAGAAACCTTTCCTTTTCTAAGATATTGAATAAGGCTTAGAAAAAGGGTGATAATAAAATACAAGAATATTTTATGCCTTGTAAAACATGGGAACTTTTTGTGCCTTATAAAATGTGAGAACATTTTGTTAGCCACAAAACATGAGGGTGTTTTGTAAGCCACAAAATATGAGGGTGTTTTGTAAGCCACAAAATGTGAGTGTTTTTTGTAATCCATAAAATGCAAGCATGTTTTGTGGCAAATAAAATGTTCTCACTTTTTGTAGCATATAAAATAATAGAGATAGATAGGGAGAGAGGGGGGGGGGGAGGGAGAGGGAGACAGAGATGGAGAGGGAGATGGAGACGGAGACGGAGAGAGTGATAGAGATAGAGAGAGGTGGAAGAGATAAAGAGAGAGGGATGGTAGAGAGTTAAAGAGATAGAGGGAGAGGAAGAGATCTAGAGAGAGGGAGAGAGGGAGAAGGAGGGATAGAGAGAGAGATAGAAAGATATAAGAGAGAGGGAGAGATAGAGAAAGAGAGGTAGAGGGAGAGAGAGAGAGAGATAATGATGGGGAGTAAGAGAAATGGAGAGAGAGGATAAAGAAATAGATATAGAGATGTAGATATAGAGGAGCGAGGGAGAAATGGAGAGGGTAAGATACATATAAACTGATAGTGAAACAGAGAGATATAAAAATATATATGGAGATAATGAGATAGAGAAACAAAGAAGAGGGAGTGTCTAGAAGAGATATATAGATAGTGAGATATATATATAGAGATACAAGTAGATGAAGAGATAGAGAGAGGGGGGATAGAGAGGGAGAGAGGGAGAGCAAGAGATAGAGATATGGAAGAGAGATAGATTAAAATAGGGAGATGGAGAGAGGTATAGAGTGAGATACAGAGATATGGAAGGAGGAAAATAAAAGGAGAGAGGGAGAGATATAGATATAGAGGGGGGGAGGGATAGATCTATAGAGAGATAAAGAGTGAGAGGGAGAGAAACATAAATAAATGGTGAGAAAGATAGGAGGAGAGGGAGATGGGAGGAGGGGAGAGAATAAAGAAACATAAATTGATGAAGAGATAAAAAGGGGGAGGGAAGGAGATAAAGAGAGAGTTATGATAGAGATATATATATATATATATATATAGAGAGAGAGAGAGAGAGAGATAGAGAGTGTAAATAAGGATAGTGATAGAGATAAATAAATAGTGAGTGATATGTATAAAGAGATATAGAGGGAGAGGGAGAGACATATAGATATAGAAATATATATAAAGAGATAGACGAATAGGGAGAGATAGATAAATAGAGTGAGAGTGAGAGATATAGAGAGGGAGAGGGATAAATACAAAGAAAATAAGAAGGGAGAGAGATATAAATAGGGAGAGAGGGAGAGGGAGAGGGAGAAATATAAAGAAAGAGAGAAGGGAGGGATATAGAGAAGGGGAGAGAGGGGGAGATTGGGATATATATAGAAATAGAGTGAAGAGATAAAGAGAGAGGGAGGATAAAGAGATAAATATAGGGAGGATGAAAGATGGAGAGAGGGGATAGAGAAATAGATATATGGAGGAAGAGATAGAAATATATAGATAGAGATATATATAGGAAGAGGGTGAGATATAGAGAGGGAGAGAGGAAGAGGGAGATAAATAAATATATAGAAAGAGAGAGGGGAAAGAGATATAGAGAGGGAGAGAGAGGAGGGGTATATATAGAGAGAGAGGGGGGAAGTGATAAAGAGATAATATAGGGAGGAAGAAAGATTAAGAGAGAGGATAGATAAATAGAGATAAATGAGGGAGAGGGAGAGAGAGATGTAGAGATAGTGAAAGATATAGAAAGAGATATAGGGAGAGGGAGAGATAGAGAGAGGGGGGGATAGAGAGGGGGAGATAGAAATAGATATGAGAGAGATAGAGAGAGAGATATAGAAAGATAGAGTCAAAGAGGGAGAGTGAGAGAGAGAGAGAGAGACAATGAGAGATTTAGATAAAGAGAGATAGAAGGAGATATAAATGGGAGATGGGATATATAGAGAGAGGGAGAGATTGATAGAGATATGGAGAGGGAGAGATATAAAGAGAGAGGGAGAGATTGGTAGAGATAAGGAGAGGGAGAGATATAAAGAGAGAGGGAGAGAAATAAATAGAGGGAGTATAGAGAGATATAGGGAGAGGGAGAGGGGGAGAGAGTTAGAGAGGGATAGAAACATAAATAAATGGTGAGAGAGATAAAAAGAGATAAAGGGAGAGGGAGAGGGAGATAAAGACAAAGAGAGGGAGAGATAGAGAGGGGAGGGAGCTATATGGAGAGGGAGAGAGATAAAGAGATAAAGAGTGAGAAGGAGAGGGAGAGAAACATAAAGAAATGGTGAGAGAGAGATAGTGATAGAAAGAGAAAGGAGAGGAAGAGGGGGAGTGGGAAAGAGATATATATAAAGACAAACAAGAATGAAGGGAGAGAGAGGGTCAAGGAGAGAAATGGAGATGAAGAGATAAAAAATTAATTCAAACATTCAATGCTATTTGTTACTCCTTTCATTTTAGGTTTGGTACTTGTCATTTTTCCTTTCATTTTAGACTACAATTTTTGTATACCATCTTCTATATGGTACAATTTTTCATCCAATGAAGACAACACCAAATTTAAAGTCCACTCTAATCTAAACAGTTGATCTGTATCATTTTTGTTAGTATTTTTTTTGGTGTGTAGGAATTATTAAATTATTTTTTAGTGTGTATCCTAATCATAATGCCACCAAAATATTTTTGACAATAACTTATTCTAAGATCTTAGGTTCATGGAGTATATGGATTCATTGATTTCATAGAAATTAGAAATTTTAGTGAGATTAAGTGGCTAGGATCCAAGGAAACAATAAAGTACATTAGGATTGGTAATATTATGAGAGTGATTAATTCCAAGAAAGAGAAGCATTTAGATCCACTGGATGGGTAATGGAGGAAATATAGAAGAAACCCTATTATGTAGTCATGGAGAGGGGTATTTTTGTTTATTATTATAAATTTAGGAGATAATGCAAGGTGAAGGGGGAAGAGATGGAATTAGAATAGCGGTTAAGAAATGAAAGAAGAAAATGATTGGTGAGAGAAGAGAAATTTTGATTATAATAAGTGGGAGGTAAGGCACATTTTAGGAAAGTGAGAATATGAGAATGAGTGGAAAATAGTTTATGAAAAAATTAGGGTCAAATAAGTTATCATAAATAGAGGGTGAAGAAGAGGAGGCCATGGTATTTAGGTTAGAGATCAAAGATAAGGCGGGAAATGTAGACTATGATAGTGAAAATAAGGCTAAGATGATAAGGATAAAGGCACATGCATGAAGGATGGAAAAATTTAGAAAAGAGCCAAGGATTGAAATAAAAGAGGATATTAAATGAGAACAAATTAGAAAAATAAATACTATATTAAAAAGGAACATAAAAGGATGGTGACAGGTGTTAGTTTAGGATCAGAAAGTAAATAAGCAGATTTAGAACAATTTAAACAATTTGACACAACATATACCCTAGGAAAACCCTCCAACTTGGAGAAAAACCCAACAACAATATATCTCTTATATATTGGATAATGAAACCAATTCACTTTTACAATGGGGCCAAATATCATCACCTCTCTTGATGCAATACTAAACAATATCGATCTCCTTGAAGATGAAAAATTTGACCTTCTTGAAGACATCGATCTGCTAAAGGTAATGCTCGATTTCTTACTAAGTGTGAACTTGATCAATGATGAATGAATGATTCGAATGATGAGAGTGAATGACTATAAATACAAAGTGAAGGTGGCTTCTCCCAAGGGATGCATCTCTCCTTTAAGAGGTCAAACACCAATGAAAAGATATATCTCATATGAAGAGTGGTGAATTCCAACATGAAGTCAACCACACAAAATAATTATTATTTAGCTCATTAAGTGAAGTGCCTCTTTACTAAAGGGTATCAACAATAAATAAATAGATGTTAGGCTATGTTTAATTTATTTCCTTATAGAAAATTGTGGCTGGAAGTAAGAGGCCCGCGGTTGTAAACATCAACACTCCCTCTCAGCTAGGGAGGAATACTTCCAGCTATCCAATGTCATGGAGTCTCTCAACATGACACCCACAATGGCTACACCCATATGTGGAAAGAGCTCATCACAGAGTCACTCAACATGATATCATCCATCATGGCTACTCCCATGTATGGAAAGAACATGTGCACAAGTTCCCATCATGGAGTCACTCAACGTGATGTTGTCATCTCATCATGACGTCCACCATGGCTACTCCCAGAGGGTGGATAAGCACAAGTACAAAGAAATCATCACAGAGTCTCTCAATGTGATGTTGTCATGGAGTATGACATCCACCATGGCTACTCCCAGAGGGTGGAATAAGGGCTTTGACCTCAAATTTCTCCATCACAAAGAAAGATGCATTAACAAGGGATTACACCTCAAATTTCTCCATCACAGAGAAAGATGCATTAGCAAGGGCTTACACCTCAAATTCCATCTTAGAGGAAAATTCATTAACAAGGTCTTACATCTCAAATTCCTTTGTCTCAGAGGAAAATGCATTAACACAGATCTTCATGATGATGTAACTCCCTATGAAGCTCCAAGTACTTGCATCAACCTTTTGACCTCCTTGTCTAAGATTTCCTACAATGCTTGCCTTTAGAGAAATGGTTTCCAATGCACACATCTGGTACTATAGAGAGTTTAGGACTATCCTCCTTGACCTCATCCTAGATCACTCTATTCTGAAGGTTTGTGGAGCTACCAATGTCAAATCCAAATGATTGTCTTGTGCAATTCTTTTCTCAATTGCTAAAGAGGTCTTTCAAGGATTTAGCACCTAGCCTTGCAACACTACAACCTTCACTTCTTCTCAGTGAGTCATAAAACTCCCTCTTCATCCTTGCCTCAAAGATTGCAAAGAAGTCTTCTAGAATTGAACTCCCCTCCATTGATTGATCTCAAAACCTTAATCCTATTCCAGGACATGCTCACAACTTGATCCTTGAATCCTCAAAATTTGACTCCCTCTAAATGTCATTTCCTCCTCTTCGAAGTAATTGATCGCAATGACAATCTGTAGTGGTTCTTTTAGAGTCTTCATCTTTCTCAATATTCATGTTGATGAAAACTCTCCATCCAAGGTAGATCTGGCCTTGTTCCCTTGAGAGATGTCTAGAGACATGTGTCACCAACTCAACTTTAAGGTAGCAAGTTGTGTCTCTAGTTTTCAGCCTGCGTTGCTTTCTCACAGGATGCCTCAAGCTCTTCCTCCCTTGAATTCCTTAAGTAATCTTAGAAAATTAATTCATCATTCAATTGATTTTTGATCCAACCTACATTTTAAAAGGGTTAATAATAGTTTACATATATAGAAAAATAAAACTACAAGTGAAGCATGTAGCAAACATCATTAGAAAGATCAAATAAAAGAAATAATAGGACTTATCTTTTTTGTTCCTTGATATATATTTCTTTCATCTTTGTTGCTCTCAGAAGTGCTAATCTCAGCACAACAAAAGACAATCTGCTCAACACATTATGTAGCCAACATATAGAACTAGACCTCTCAAAAAATCAAGGCTCTATCTTAGTCCATGCATATAGAGAATGATATCGATGTGACCAACCAATCACAATCAAAATTGCAATTCTCCTTTTATTTCAAAGTCACACTCAAAGATATTCACAACTTGCATGAAACAACTTGCAAAGAATAATTGGTATCTCTAAAGGATCTTATCCCAGTTATCACCATTCGAGAGAAACCACGATCTTTACTAAACAAACATGATTCAAATAAATGATGTCAGATCTGCACAACTCAGTAGATTGAACTTTACCCTAAATTTCAAAAGCATAAAGAAAAAGAATACTTATCTCTTTATTGATTAGGATTTTAATTGAACTGAATAGTACTGGCAAAGAACATGAATTACAACCTCTACTATTGAATATTTTGAATCTCTCCAAAGAATGGGAAAACAATCCTACCAAGGCTCCAAATCATGAAGCCCACATCCAACAAATGTTCTTGATGTTCACCTTTCCACATTCAACTGTACTAACTTTGGTGGAGTTGATGATATTCGTTCAGGTCAAGCCTTCGGCTCTGGCCGAACCTCCAGACACAATAGACACAATTATCCATCTTTAATCATCGAGCCACATAAACCATCTATAATAAGCTTCCACTAATACTCATGAAATGTTGTACTCAACACAGGCAACGATTCATAGTGAATTCAACCCATCACACAGGATCTAGCCATCTACCATTCTGAAGATACGCAACAACATAGGATATCATCTCTGGGATGAACATCATGAATACTCTCACACCTGAAAGAATCTTGTCACTCTAACATTCTTTTATCTGTAGTACTGGCTCCAATAATAACTAAGAGGATGATCCAATACAAAACCAAGCCACCCAATATCAATATCGACCTTGTTACATGAATAAATCCTTGACATAAAGATCAATGTCAATAATATGATGATTGTAAATTCCCGTGCCAATAATACTTCCGTAATAGCATGAATAAAATGTAGTTCCCTAACACCAAGTCAATAGAGATACATATAGTTCCTGATACTTCTATGGTCACTAATACATTCTTTATACACAACGAACTCTTTCCCGTCAATGATTTCAAACAAGAAAATCCAAAAAAAAAAGTTATCTCTACGTCACTCAATTATGGGTAGAAAATGACACACATAATAATTGAAGGAACTTTAGATTATAGATATGATTTCCAGAACTTCCCGTGAGCTCTCCCGACAACCGATATTGATAAATCACTGACCACTGAAGATCTTTGATCCTTGGTGAATATGATTTGACACCTATAGAACTCTCATCTCTTGTTGAATAGGATTCAATGCCCCTTCAAATGTCTTATATCAACCACCAGGTTGTGCTAGCTATTTATTTCTTCCTTCCGTTTATCAATCTCCTCTATTCAAATTTTGACTCCACACAATAATGAGCTTATGTCTTCTTTCTTCGACTATATCCAGTATGAAGTAGATAGAAGTCATTCATTATGGAGGCAGCACCCTCCAAATACATCACCTTCTGTAGAAGTTTTGATAATCTCCAATTCCCCTTTCCATAGGGTTAAGGTGGAAATGGTGGCTGAATAAATGAAATACGACATCATAAAGTGGGTCAAAACTTCCCAACTATTACGCATCATACACGTTTTCTCCCAATGCCACGTCTTTCATAAATTTGTCTTCCTCTTCTACGATGACCCTGAATCATTTAGCTTCAAATGACAATAATCTCCCTTAATGATATCATCCTTTTTGCCACTGCATCGCAAGAGTTTCTCCACATAATTTGCTCAAATTCCCAAACCATATCTCCTTCAGACTGCTTAGACTATTCTGATCAGATCTTTTCTTAAACCTAGCTCTGATAACATGTTAGTTTAGGATTAGAAATTAAATAAGCAGATTTAGAATAATTTAAACAATTTGACACAACATATACCCTAGGAAAACCCTCCAACTTGAGGGAGAAAAACCCAGCAACAATATATCTCTTATATATTGAATAATGAAACCAATTCACTTTTACAATGGGGCCAAATACAAGGCCAAATATCAACATCTCTCTTGATGCAATACTAAACAATATCAATCTCCTTGAAGATGAAAACTTTGACCTTCTTGAAGACTTTGATCTTCTGAAGGTAATGCTCGATTTCTTACTAAGTGCGAACTTGATCAATGATGAATGAATGATTAGAATGAGGAGAGTGAATGCCTATAAATACAAAGTGAAGGTGGCTTCTCCCAAGGGATGTGTCTCTCCTTTAAGAGGTCGACCACCAATGAAAAGATATATCTCATATGAAGAGTGATGAATTCCAACATGAAGTCGGCCACACAAAATAATTATTATTTAGCATTAAGTGAAGCACCTCTTCACTAAAGGGTATCACCATTAAATAAATAGCCATTAGGCTATATTTAATTTATTTCCTTATAGAAAATTGTGGCTGGAAGTAAGAGGCCTACGACTGTAAACATCAGCAATAGGAGCCATGATGTATAGAACCATGCAATCTAGGGTTCCCAAGCCCTATTCGCGCTCTCCTATTGATTTCTTTTGCTTGTGTGGTGTGTGAGGGTGGTCTGAGTGGGTGTGGGTTGTTCTACTAGTGCAATGTGGTGTAGCTAACTTTCTATGGGGGTTTCTTTGGTGAGTTTTTGTGCTAAATGGTTAGGGTGTTGGGTGTTGGTCGGGTTTGGAAGCCCAAGTCATTTTTATTTCCCCTCCCTCTTCTTGGGTATGGCCTTAGGAAAAGGCTCATGTCTTCAATAGAATTTTTTTTCTAGTAGGTTTTGTTTGGGTGTGACCCCTCCCCAAATCTACATGCAAGTGCTCTTATTTTTTTGAATAAAATCTTAGGTGGAGAGGGACCATCACAAAATGGAGGCCCCCAAATTTTGAAATTGATTGGTTTTGGTGATCCAAATTGACTCTAGATAGTGAATAATGTAAACTATTTAATTGATCATGCATTAATTTGCAAGCTTATGGGGATCTATGTATCACTACCCTCCTTGGAATCTTGGGCACACCAGACTAGGAACCCTAAAGGAAAGATGGAGGTGATGTTGGTTGCTAACAACTACTTCATGGTGGTTTTTAATTGTTTGGATGATCATAATAAATCCTTTAAGGGTGGGCCCTATTTTTATAACTAGGTGGGTCTATTTACAAAACCATGGAATGTCAAGGATTTAATCCTATGGAGGAGCTTCCCTCACAATTTCTTGTATAGGTGAGGATCTCATGGTTCCCATTAGAGTTGTGGAGGAATAATATCTTGCATATGATCTCTCTATTGTTAGGAAAGATGATGGGTCCATCTCAATAAACTATAGACAAAAAGGTAGTTTCTTTTGCCTACATATGCATTGAAATTGATTTAAATAACCCCTTTCCATATTCTCTAGAAATTTATCTTTGATCTTCTTCATGGATTCAATAGTTGTATTATGAAGATCTTCAATTTTGGTGTTAGGTATGCCATGAATATGGTCATTTGTAGAGAAAGTTCCCTAGGCTTAACCCCTTTGGGGTTTCACCTAGATATCCTATATGGGCAAAGGGAAATCTTCTATGTCAAGGGGAGAAGCAGAAAAGGATAGTTTAATTCTAGTAAAATCTTGCAACAAGGGTAGAGGTTAGAAAATAACTCTCAAGGATAGGCATGATGAAGGGGTTTTTAATCATTTTGACATGTTAGAGGATTTTGATTAGCAAGAAGTGAACCCAAAAGGGTTGTATCTCAATGGTGTAAATTTAGGGGAGGACCAAGAGGTCATTAGAGAGGAGGTGAATCAGGCCATTCAACAAGGTGAGCTTCATTTTGTACATATGGACACTGATATAGGTTTTGCAATTCTTAGTGTTCTGGTATCAGCTAAAATTAATGAGTGTATGGATTGACAATGTCTATGTTTGACCCCTTCATGGAGAAGGTAGATATAGATACAAGGAAAGGAAGTAGATCCTCATCCTCCCTAGGCCTACAACAAAAGAACCTCAAGAATATGTGGCCCAGAGAAATCTCTTAAGGTGGGGTGGAAGAAAGACTAGGATAAAATTAAGTTAATGGGGGAGTGTCTAGTGGAATTAGGGTTGGTTAAAACCATTGATTCTCACTTCTCCTATTATCATATATGATTATTATTTATTGGAATGTAAGGGGATTGAACAATGGCCCTAGACCAAAAGTTGTTTGGGATTTTGTTAGAGCTCATGCTCTAAATACTATCTTTATCCAAGAGATAAAATTGTCGATGGAAATTATGTACTCTATGGCTCCCAAATTGTGGTGGCAAAGTAATTTTCAATGTATTGGTGCTTAGGGTAATGCAAAGGGGTAGCTTTCTTAAGGAATGCAATGAATAGTACTCCTCTATGGTTTCTCTCTAGTATATTCTCAACTTTTGTAGTGGCTTCTAGTTTTGAGTTTGGAAAAAATATATTGTTTTCTAATGTGTATTCCCCAACTGACTTCTTTGGAAAAATCAAACTTTAGGCTCATATTTGGTACATCTGATCTTTAGTTCCTCTTTATCCCTAGATCTTGGTTGGAGACTTCAATTATATGATAATCATGGAGGAAAAGAGGGGGGGAGTGTACAGGTTGGAGCCTTCTCCTATTCTACTCAAAGATAATGTCTTCTTCTTAAATCTATTTGACATGAAGCTTATTAATTGTGTTTACTTGGAGTAATAGGCAATGGGTGAGGAATCAGTCTTAGAGAGACTAGATAGGTAATTGGTGTCTATTTGAACTGACTTAGAGAGACTTGGTGATAACTGGTCTTCCTACTTTGAGGTATTGGATTAGAGGGGGGTTTGATCAGTAGCCTATCAAATTTTCTACTTCCATGAGGGGGATCTAAAAGAACTTGTCTTTTAAATTTTAGCTTATGTAGTTACAAGACTCTCATTTATAGGATCTTATGAGTGCTTGGTGGATTAGAGGTAGCCCAACTTATGGTATGATGATGTATTCCTTTGTCAAAAGAAGATAATAAATGAAATATCAACTCAAGAAGTGGAATAGGCAATGTTTTGGAAATATTTTTTTGGCTAAAGTAGCTACAAGTCTTGGTTGGATGTTATCACTCATCATATTAGGGACTATGGTATTACAAAGGACTCCCTCCAGGAAGAATCAATATCCTTGAAGAAGCTTGAATAATGGGAGTTGCATGAAGAGATCTTTTGGAAATAGAAGGTCTAGATTAAGTGGCTTCAAGAGGGAGATAGAAACTCATCTTTCTTCTATAATTTTGTCAAGGCAAAAAGGTATGGTAATATGATCTATTCTCTTATTTCTTCTTTCGGAGATCATTTATCTTCTTTGAGTGATATCTCTAGGGAGGATTCTTAGTTTTATTCTTCCTTGTTCACAAAGGAGTCTTCCCTGTGCTAGATGAAGAAAATTGTATTTTATCTTGTATTCCCTCTTTAGTGACTATGGAAATGAATGAGATGCTTAGTGCACCTATTTCTTTAGAAAAGCTAGAGGAAAGTGTGTTTCAAATGAAGAAAGGGAAAGACCCTAGACTTGAAGGATTACCATTATAATTCTTCCAATAATTTTGGAAACTTTTTAAATTCAACTTATTGGAGGTGGTTCAAGAATCTCAAATGAACAATAAAATGTTGAAAGCTATGAATTCCACATTTTTTGTCCTTATCCCAAAAAGGGAAGGGGCTAATTCTTTGACCTTTTTCAAGCCTGGATAGTTCTTTGTAATGTGCTATATAAGATTCTCTCCAAGTTAATTGCATAGGGGCTTAAGTAGTGAATTAACATACTCATTTTAGAGGGACGGGGAGGTTTTGTGGTAGGCATTTTTTTTTTGGATGGGGTAGTCATTACAACTGAGACTATTCATTCTTTGTATAATTCAAATGAGAAATCTATTTTCATCAAAATATATATGGCCAAAGCTTATGATCAGGTCAAGTGGTTGTTCCTTCAAAAATTTCCCATGTCCTTTGGTTTTAATGGTGATTGGTTAAGTGGGTGATGAATTGTCTAACATATGTCTCTTACACCATTCTTTTCAATGGCGAGCCCTCAATTTTATTTGGTCCCTCTAGAGGTCTCTAGTAGGGAGACCATTTGTCTCCATAGTTGTTTATTTTATGTTTATAGGAGTTTCCAAACTTAGAGATTATAATATGTTTATAGGAGTTTCCAAACTTAGAGAGGAAACTAATGCCAAAAAAAATTGGATATATATCTTGCAACCTCAAGAAAAAAAATTAATCAAGAGAAATCCTCCATTTATTTTTTTAATACCCATCCTTGAACTCAACACTAGATTTATAAAATCCTTAGATTTCATATTGGTGCTCTTCCCTTGGTATATCTTGGAATTCCCCTCTTTGTTGGATCCTTACCTAGAGGGACATGGTGAATTATGTTGGACAAGTTTCAGGAAAGGGTTAAACATTGGAACCACAGGTGGCTCTCCTTTGTAGGTAAAGTGTTTCAACTGAAATTTTTGGTCCAATTTCTTCATGTTTATAGATATTTGGTTCAAGTTGTGCCTATATTATTTTATTAATGATTTGGATTCTCTTGCAAGAAAACTCTTGAATCCAGGTAATTTGGCTTTGTCCAAGTGGAGTTTGGCTAACTAGGATACTATCTATAGATTGAAGCAAGAGAGCAACATTGGGTTGCGACAGGTTGGCCTCACTGGCCAGACCTTGGTTGCTAAGATTTGCTAGTGTTGGTGTAATAATCAGGATCAATATTGGGCCAGGATCCTCACCTCCAAGTATCTACAGGGGGTAGAAATGGAATATATGCCAAGATTTAGCTTGGCAGGTAAGGGTTCTATGATTTGGGACACACTTAAAAAGGGTGATAAATAGATACAAATGATATAGGTGTCCAGTATGGATGGAATAATTCCACTCTCTTTATAAATCAAGTCTAGTAAACTTAAATTTTTTGGTAAAATTCCCATGTCTATTGTATTGGTTGTATAATTAGACTTAGGAACCTAATATTCTTAGAAATTAGGAATGGATAAAAAACCTAATATGTTAATCTTGTACAAGACTAGATAAAATAGATAAAATGGACAAAATGTACTAATGTAAACTAGAAGTAACGTATTTTATAAAGCTTAGAAGATTGGAGAAAGTTGGCCAAATCTAGGCTTTGTTATTGCTAAGTTATAACAAAGGGGGATCATAACTAGAATATATAGCTTAACAAGGGTTCTAGAAAGTTGTGAATAGAACATATGTCTAGATAGGGTTATTTGAAAAATACAAATGAAATATATGTATAAATAAGGGTCTTACATAGGTGTAAATGACACCAATGTTTAGATAGGGGAACTAGATAGATAGATAGAAAGAGATAGAGGGAGAGGGAGAGGGAGAGGGAGAGATGAGGGAGGATAGAGAAATATAAAGTGGGGAGATATAGAGATGGAGAGGAAGAGTAGGAGAGAAAGAGGGAGGAGTGAGATAGAGAGATAAATATAAAGAAATGGTGAGAGAGATAGAAGAGAGGGAGATGAGGAGAGGGAGGAAGAGAGAGGGTAGAGAGACAAAGAGGGATGGAGGGAGAGAGGGGGACAAAGTTGGAGGGGGAGAGATAAAGAGAGAGGGATGATATAAAGATAGTAAATAGAGGGAAAGAAAAGAGAAGGAGAGGGAGAGGGAGAGATACATAAATAAATAGTGAGAGATATAAAGATATATAGGGGGAGGGAAAGATATAGAGATAGAGAGGGAGAGGGAGAGGGAGAGGGAGAGACATATAGATATAGTGAGATATATATAAAAAGAGATAGAGGTAGGGGAGAGATATACAAATAGAGAGTTACAGTGAAATAGAGACAAGGAGAGATAGATAGATAGATAGA
>VDFB02088828.1:0-12380 GCA_007258455.2 Sequoia sempervirens
AAGGGAGATCACACTCTTGAGGAACATCACACCGAATGTCACCACAAAGAGAAAGATGCATCACATGAATTAAGAATACCACACCATGAAACATGAGCTGTAATTGAAACACAAAAAAATAATTCCAATGTATGCCCCCACTTTAAAGAAATTACTAAACACCATGATGTGAGAAACTACTTTAAAGTAGCAAATGATAAATGGTAACAATAAAGAGGACATGAGAGCTTATTTGGAAAGGCCTATGCCAACTCATATTTTTCCAAATGAAGCTACATCATGAAAAGGGGTTGCCCCCAAAATGAAGCCCCAAAATCACATAAGGGATCCATGGATTTGGGGTCAATATGCCTTTGATACAATGTTATTATAGAGCTCAGAAACATCATCATTCCCCAAATACTCATGGAACTAGAAGAATGATACAAAGAGAGTGAAAAATAAAGAAAAACATTTGGATCAACATGGAAGCGACCTAAATGTCTCGACACCTTGCGTCATCCCCGAAAGGAAAACATAAGAAAAAGAAAAGATAAAAAAGATAATCTTTTGGGTCAACATGGAAGAGACCTAAATGTCTCAATGGCTTGCATCATCCCCAAAAGGAAAATACAAGACAAGCGGAAAAGATAAAATGCTTACGACATATAGAAGAATGTAGGTACAAATAGAGGAATGTCACAAATTAGAGAGATACATCAAATAGAATGGTATGTGAGATCATATTATGTACATGCAATCACACACATAACATGAAAAAAGAAAACAAAGACAAGACTATTAAGGAACATGTGAGTCAACCTATAGCAGGTCGTCTGCATCCCAATCTTGTTCATAATATACAAAAGGTGGACAACTAGCCAAAGGGACAATGTGGAGTACAGTACTAGGGTCATCACCAAGTTCAACACTCTTCTTAGGGAAATTGTCATTTAAGATCGTGGAAGAGGAAAACAATGAATTCAATTCATTATGCACTTCTTCATCAATTTTAGCAATCTCATCATCATCGTCCAAGTTAATCACAATGGGAGGTTAAATGATAATGTCTAAAGAGGGTGCAAAATTCCCAGTTGTGGTTACGATATAGGATCTTTTTGTTGTGGCGAAGAGGGAGAATCCTTGTGTATTGCTTCACTTAATTTTTGATGTTGATTTTCTTTATTGTTTCCTTCATTTAAGCTTTAGGAAATAACACGATGTCTATGCCTATGCTCTCTAGCATTTCTATTTCTTTTGGTAAAATTTTCAAGTTGTGTTTATGTAGGAGCAGGTTTATCAACCATATGTTGCTTTTCTTCCCTAAGGGAAGGAATGGAAAGAACCATAGGAGGCTATTCAACCACTTCCTCTTTAGCTTTGTAAACTTGTTTTATCTTAGGAGCTGTGACAAAATTGTTTTGGTTGTCTCTTGGTCATTTGTAGGAGATAGGTAAAGGATCTGTCTTAGGTTGGTCTTGGTTACTTGGAAGGGGTGTTGGATCAATCATGGCTTCATCAAGGATAAAAGGCTTAGTCATGGGTTGAGGCATGTTTTAAAGGGATAGTTCTGCTATGCATTTTGCCTTAAATTTTTGATAGGATTTGAAAAAGAAGTCTTCACGAGGTTTAATAGGTTCAATAGGATTGTGCCAAAAGAAATCCAATGAGAAATTCCCACAAGAAGACACATGATTAAAGAAATTATGGTGCACAGTAAATATCTCATTGTCAAAGGGAAACTTCAAGCA
Source organism: Sequoia sempervirens (assembly GCA_007258455.2). Taxonomy (NCBI): domain Eukaryota; kingdom Viridiplantae; phylum Streptophyta; class Pinopsida; order Cupressales; family Cupressaceae; genus Sequoia; species Sequoia sempervirens. The sequence continues at coordinate 1,731 of VDFB02088828.1, forward strand.
TTTATGCACAACCGATGGGAAAAATTCCATGGAGCGTAGCCATGGATAACAAAGCTTCACATAGAATTGATACAACATTAGGATGATGGAAAATGAGACATCTAATTGTTTCGGTCAAACTTTTTAAGGAAGGGTGATCAAACCCATCGTAGGGAAAGCAAAACCATTATGCATTTTTATCCATGCTTTTAGTTTATCATATGTATCTTGATAAATTTCATGCATAATTAATCATTCTTCAGTGATCACATTCTCTCCATAGACTAGATCAATTAATATCCCATTGGTGGGCTTATTATTGATTTGACCAGCTTTGTAAAGAGGACCATTGAGTGCATTTTTTATTATATCTTTAGATGAGAAAGCAATGTCAAGAGGCATTTTAGTTCGGTCCTTACGAGGTTGAATTTTGATCAATCCAACAATATTATCTATAATACTTTTTTCATCAGTATCCATGTTGTCATCATCAGTGTCAACATTCATCACATCATTATTCTTAGTTTCACTAGCTTTGATAAATGAAATATTATGATTTGGCATGGGGTTGGTAAAGATTTGCAGGTTTTTGTTGGGAGGGGCAACAAATTTATTAGCTTGATCATTAACACCTCTAATTTGAATATGATTAGAATAAATGAGGTCTTGCACAAGATGTTTAAGATGCTTACAGTTTTCTGTATCATGTCCATTTTGTCGTCTGAAAATGACAATAGGAATTAGATCTAAAGTTGAGGTAAAAGGCTTATTAAGTTAGGAGTTTTAATAGGAGGTGAGAAATCCAAGTTCTTTTTCTAGAATTTGTATGGTGTTATGGAGGTATGGTAAAAGGAAGTAAATTATCTTTTAGGATCCCCAAATGTAAAAGGATTAGCAACTATACAGGTATCACCATGATAAGAGTTGGTTAGGGATATAGTTGAAGGAAACTTTATTACTGTTTTATTTAAAGGGTTGATAGTATTTTGATTTATAGAATTAGACTTTTCAAGATAAAACAGAGGTGCATTTTCTTCATGACTACTACTTAGAGTTTTAATAATAATCACCAAAGGATGATACAGGTAATGCAAAGAAAGAGGAAACTTCTGCATCATACTAAGGACATATTTTGTCTTAGTTTTTAAGTTCTCAATGAACATCTATTGAAGGTGAGGATCAAAATTTCTACGTCAATTTTAGAATAAAGCAATTGGTAGGGGTAAAGTAGAGTCAATAACTTATTTCATAAGATCTTTGCTTACATCTCATCAAATCGACTAATGTCATCTTGGGGTCATGTGCATGAAATGGTTAATAAAGAGGCCTCTAACAAGTTCATTGGAATAGACAAATTGAGTTATTAAGTAATGAGGAAAACCATTCTAAGTGGGGTAATCCTTCAAGGATAGGAAAAGCTTAGCCAAGAGCTTATCTTCAAGGAGGACAAAGAATCACTACATAAGGCAGTTTAGTGGAAACATGGTTAAAGGATCTCCCTTTCATTTATGTTTCTCAAACTTCTAAATATCTATACCTTGTGGTATCATAATTCTTAATATCTCCAAGGTTATGGGATTTATTTTGACATAGTATGATGGATGCCCATTTTGATTTTGGTTTATGGTGGAAATTTTCTTTTGAAGGGATGAAACATTTTGCAAGAGTTGGTTAAGGATGGTGTCATTGGTTGTGTTTTGGGATGGAGGTGAATATGGTGGTGGTGTATATGTGTTTGACAAGGAAGTGAATGGAATACTTATGGGAGGTAAAGTGGTAGGAGATATGATGTGAGTTTCCATAAAGGTATAAGAATTGCTAATGGAAATACCCAAGGTAGGAATGAAATTACTACTAGTAGGTTGCATTGTTGTTGTAAGTTGAGGGTTGGTATAAGTGGGAATATAGGCAATGGTTGTAGGAGGAGAAATTTGAGTTCCTCCTTGACTTTGAGTATTCTTCGATGTTCAAACACAACTAGTGGTTGAGGTAAGATGTTTTCCAAAAATATGAGCTAGGTTATGCACAAGTTCTATTCCTTTTTCACTTTCAATCATGCGGTGTACGTTATCCATGGTAGGAATAATAGTGTTGGAAATGTTCTTAGTACTCACTTGATGTTGTAGGTTTTCTAATTCTTCATGGATTTGAATTATGCTTTCTTGAGGAACACTAGCAACCATTGTTTCAACACTTGTCATACTACTTGAAGGTAAAGAGTTGTTATGGGTATGGTCCATACCTAGTGAACTAGTGTCAACACTATGAGTGAAAGAGCTAGATAACCCAAGATCCAAGATGAGTGTGTTATCGTGGGATGACATGAGCCTCAAACTACATCTCACTATAGTATTAGCAATAGGACACCAAGTTGTAAAGCTCATGCAAAGGGAAATTAATGAATGCAATAAACAAAAAATAAATGATATGCTTTAAGTCTGATTCTTATGTTTACAAATGCACTTGAAATGAAACTGAATTAAGCTAGATCCAATGAAATGAATGAAGCAAAAACTCAGTAATTTGAAATAGAGATCTAACAACAATAAATAGAAGCATGCAAATGATGTTTTTAATGTTGCAAAATGTAAGTTTAGGTCCAATACGAGACTAAATCACTCAGAGGATCGAATGAGTCCCAGTTAATATTTTTGAAAGGTTCAAATAGTGAAAAACACACAACACAAAATTCCTAGAAATCAAGTAAAATAACCTATATTAGGACTAAATCTCCCAGGTGGGCGAATGAGTCCTAGATTAGGGTTTTGACAATAAATTCAAAATTTTCTTAGTGAATGTTAAGGTCTCTAGCTTGTATGTTCAAATGACTTTGCAATGACAAATTTCAAATGAAATTTAATGATGCAAGATGCAAAAATGCAACCTATATGCACTTTTCCACTAATGCAATATTTAGGAGCCCTAAATGCAAATTAACTAATGCAAGATTTAATACAAAGTTAACCTAGATATAGGACTATGATATTATCCAAATTGTAAATGCAAGTGTTCAAAGGTCGGGTTCACCAAATTGAACACAAGGAAATAGGGTTCCACCTTTTAGGAGATGGAACTATTAGGGGGATCTATTTGACTCTTAGTTCATTAGGAAACCAAGATCCCTCAACCAATTGACTTGATTGAGGAATGGACTAGGGTTATGTGGTTTCATTAGGTGTGATTAAAGAGGGTTCAACAATAAGAAAATACTTAGAAAGAAGGAAATGAAAACAATATGCAAATCTAACTACATAACCTATAAAATGAACTCAAAATCAGAATAGTAAACTAAGGATTAACATAGAAGCACTTGGAAGATGAAGATGATTGAACAAGACTAGAAAACTCATAAAAATGTTGATCTTGATGTGCACTAGGACTCATATTCTAGACTATGTGATTTAGTCCCATTTAGGGTTTTTGTGTTGAATATGGAATTTGCTGCTGACAAACCAAGATGTACAAAAAACTACTAAAAATAGGTATACTAGGACTCATATGCCCAAGGTGGAGATTTATTTCCATTATTAGGGTTTGAATAAAACTTTTGTAGCTTTCATTTTGTCCAATCTTTAGTTCGATAAGTATGAATTACAAGTTTGACAAGTTTGACAACTTTCTTCAGTCTTGCTACTTGGTCTTCAAAGGTTCTTCAAGCTCCAAATTACCTAGATCTGTAATCACACATAAAGAGAGAAAAAAATGTTGTTTTGTTAGTGGATAGGGGTTTTCCTTGGTCAAACCCCATTTTGGTAATCAAACCTTGAAATGAAATAAAATAGAATGAAGGAATGATGAATGAAAAATACGCAATCTTGCAACTCACCAAACCCTTGATATAAAGGCTACAAACTTGTGTAAAATGGCTCCAATGGATGTGGATCTTGATTCTTGATCTTGATATGATATAATGTATTTGAATGCTTTCTTGAATCATGAAACCTACATCATAAATGATAACTCAAAAACACACATGATGTATGAAGACTTTGACATGATTCTTGAATCTTGAATTGATGCCTCAAAATGCTTGATAATTAGCTCTTGAATGCTCTCTTGATCATAAATTTTCTATATTTCTTGAATACTTGAATTTATAGGAGAAAATATGTGAAATAACCTAGTATTTATACTTGTTTACACCAAATTTCCCAAAATTACAACACTACAAGCCGACATCAGATCTAGGAGTATAAAATCCGACCAATAATTGAATTCAAAATAGGTTCAAGATAAAGCAAGACTCATATGTTAATTAGGGAATATGAGTCCTAGAAGCCTAAGCTTAGGACACAAATTTCAAGTAATGTTACTTGTTCAATGCAGTATTCAAGATCAGGGCCCAAAATCTAGGTGGGACCCATACGCCCATGGTGGCATGTGAGTCCCAAATCATTAGATCTGGAACACACAACCCAAAAACATGAATTATGATTGGTTATTTATCATGTGTTGGGATTATCCTCAGAGAAATACATTAAATAAGGTTTATGGTTGCAAAATAGGTCCAAATAAGGCATAAAGAAGCTTAATTTTAGCAAGAAGGGCCCTTGAACAAGTGTGAAAATGTAAAGGGATACAATTTTCTACACTACAGAGACTACTTCTACCCACATCTCTTGTTGCAAATTGAAATTATTGAGCATGCTCCTGCTCTCTCTATAATATACCTACCATTTTGCAGAGAAGTGTAAATAATGGTTTTATACCTTTTGATCCCACTTCCTTACAATAATTTTTAAATTCTAAAGATGTGAAATCACCTCCATTATCTATTCTTAAACACTTGATTGATTTGTCAGTTTTCTTTTCAACCAAAACTCTAAATTGCTTAGATACATTAAACACATCAACTTTTCTTTTAAGAATATAGATCCACAACTTTCTAGAGTAATCATCTATAAATGTCACAAAATATGACGATCCTCCAAAAGAAACTATAGGGTCCATGGTCCCCAAGCATTTGAATGGATATAATCTAGAATACCTTACTTGTATGATTACCTACTTTAAACTTATGTCTAGATTACTTCCCATAAACACAATGCTTACATAAATTCAAATTCAGAGATTTTAAATTTGGAAGTAACTTATGGTTCAATAGTACCTTCAATCCTTTCTCACTCATATGACCCAGTTGCTGATGCCATAAACAAGTAGATTCATTTTCTTCCTTAGATACCACTTCTGCTTCATTTATTATAGTACTCCCTTCTAGCTTGTAAAGGTTACTAATATTTGTAGCCTTCATGACTACTAAAATACCCTTGGACACTTTCATTGATCCACATTGAATTGTAAATTTATAACCTCAAGAATTCAAAACTCCCAAGGAAATTAAATTATATTTTATTTTCGGTGTACATGTCTTACCTCTATTAATCTCCTCAAAATACCATTGAAAATTTTAATCCAAATGCTTCCAATCCCAACAATCTTACAAGAAATATTATTTCCCATAAGAACAACATTGCCATCAATAGTTTGGTAAGAAGAAAACCAATTCTTATGTGGACACATGTGATTAGAAGCACCAAAATATAATAATCATTCCTCGTGATACTGTAAGGAATTACAAACAAATCAAACTTCATCAATTGCACTTGAACTTGTCTCAACTAGATTTGCTTCCTTTTTGGAGCCATTATTCTCTTATTTCCTCTTCCAACAATCTTTCTTGAGATGCCCTGATTTATTGTAGTACCAACATTTTTCACTTACTCTTTTTTCCTTTTGAATTAGATCTGGATGTACCTCTTGAACCTTCCCATTTTTCTATGGGTCAAACTCTAACTACAATTTATTTTGATGTGGAGGTTTCTATGTTAGATTTCCTCCACACTTCTTCAGACAACAAAAATCCCACAATAGAATCAAATTCAAGAATGTCAGTTGTGCTAAAGCTAATAGAAGTGACTAACTAATAAACACAATAATGTAACTACCTTTTCTTCATCTTTGAATTTCGTGCCCATTCTAGTTAATTGACATATAAGAGTATTGAAAATATTTAAATGATAAACTATTTTTATACCTTCCTTCATTCACAAACTATACAACTTCCTCTTCAAGTAGATCCGACTTGTAAAGGACTTTGTCATATAAAGACTCTCCATTTTACTTCATAAGCCTACTATCATTTCCTCTACAACAATATTGAAATGAACATAATTTCCTAAACACAACTAAATTATGCTAAGAGCTCTTGTATCAAGATCCTCCCAATCTTCATCAGTCATATTTGTAGATTTCTTTGACTTTCCTATCAATGGTTTGTGCAACCCTTGTTGCACTAACAAATCACACATCAAGCCATAGCTCAAAATTATTCTTCCCATTGAATTTCTCCACCTTGAACTTTACATTTGAAAGCTTTGCCATCAGATGCTACAAAACAAACACTAAATCCTAACACAAATGCTACAAAATAATTTCTCTGATACCACTTGCTGTGAAAATGGAAGTGAAAAAACCCATAAACTTAAAATGTTACAGCACAAATTAGTTGTAAAGAAATACAAAAGATATTAAAATGGAATAACAAAATAATAGACAAGACACATATTTACATGGTAAAACCTTGACAATATTCCAAGGAAGCATCCACAGAGAAAAACATCAGTATTCTTATTGCTCAGAAAAATTGTTTACAACCTTTACACAATTGTTGCTCTTCAATTACAATTCATTACAATATGATTTAACCTTCAAAACAACAAGATATATATAATATCTTAAACCTATGTTAAACATAGAAAAATCCAGCTTTGTTTTTAATGTTTTCTTTTGTTTTCTTTTTATTGTTTTAAATTTTTATCTTTTTCAAAGATAAGATTTTCTTTTATCTATTTTTTATATCTTTTTCAAAGATAAAACTTGACTTTATTTCTAATTTTGTTGTCATAATCCAACATCTCTAAGCTACATTTGTTCTGACCTTCATAAGCTTGGAATTTGATCGACTTGGGGTTAGAGGGTTTTTCTTCATGGAGCTTAGTCTGAAAACATCATTGGAAGACATTAATGGCAATGTCTATGAGGTGGTTAGTCCCTCCAGCTAGACGCTCTGTACTTCATTGTTTTTAACATGCGTTCAAGCAATAGTTGAGCTCGAAGAACCCATCGATGTCTGTAGCACAGAGCAAGCCATAAAGAATGCCTTTTTTCCACGACACCCCCTTTGTTGCACGATGATATGCAACTTCTTCTTGTGCTGTTACATAACATTTCTATGCAATATATTAAAATTCAGTGATTTTTTTTATCTACTCAACTTTATTAGTTATGAATTGTTTTGATGTTATGTTTTATAACTTGTGGATATGGCTTAAAATGATAAATCTCTAAATAAACTAAGATTGGGTTTTTGCAAACCAGATAAAATAGTTGAAAAATTGAAGTAATAATTAAATTGTTATTGTATTTTATTTAATTAAAAATTTCATGTTTGTTTAATGGTAGATCCAAGATAAACATGGAGAGCTGTATTGGATGAAAACTGAAGTGAATGTGAAGGATCATGTATTTGTTCTAGAATTCCTTCAAGATCAAAATGAATATGATGGAATTGTGAATAATTATATTGGTAATATACATCTAAACCCTCTTCCAAAGTGCAGGCCTTTGTGGGCATTCCACTTTCTAAACTACACTACAAACACGATGAAAGCCACATTGATTATAAACATGAACCACTCCCTAGGGGATGGTACTTCCCTCATGTCCTTACTATGTTGTGTCACCAGAGCAGATAATCCTAATCTCCCTGTTACCTTTCCTTCTCTTAAATATCCATCTTACAGAGTTATTCCATATGATTTATGGGTTTCCACTGAATTTATGTACTACATATTTCAAAGGCTATTTGTGCTTGTGCTTGTAATGTGGTACAATGTTTCTAATTTCATTAGCAGCTACCAAGAGTTATATGGATGGATGATAGCAAGCTTCCCATTCGAGAACCTCCTAGTGTTGAGATGCTGCCCAAAGTCTTGTCCTCTTACCACTTTCCTCATGGAAGATGCCAAAAAATTAAAGAATTATGTCAGAGGTGTAAACTCTTCATCTCACTCTCATTTTATATCTCTACATTGAATTTTTATTATTTCTAACTTATTCATTATGTCTATCTTTTGGTGAAATACTTGTGCAGACCATAAATCATGTGGTAATGGGTATAATATTCTATGGTTTTCAACGATACCTTCAAATAACTCTATCTCAAGGTACGAGCCCAAACAATGAATATTGATAATTTCAATTGATTTTTTTTAGGGTTTGATATCAAGTTCAAAACTATTTTTGCTATTCAATATGGGAGCAAGAATTATAGGCTGAAACCTTTTTATTTGAGAATCAAGGTCTGAGGGGTTTCTATTCTGCTAAAGTTGTCCAGGGCAGATCTTGACCTAATATGTTGATCTCTGATGAACTTATTTAGAACCATTTGACTTCATCAACAGAATGAAGACCCCTTGATTTCAACTATAATTTCAACTTATTATTAGTAATCGTATAATATAATATCTTAGTTAATGGATGATGAGTAATTATCTATATTTCTGCAGAATAAAGGGCAGAAGCAAGGAAGGAAATGGAGAAGGCAAGAGTAACAGGGATTGTAGCCATGAACACAAGAGCAATATCGAGATTGAATGTATTACACAATTTGTCTCTATCTTTCTAGAATATAGATGCGTACAAAGGTTTTTTAAGCATGATATTACTTTTAACATCTATGGTGAATTATAGAGCTCCCTTTATTTCTTGTCAATACAAAATATCACAATTTTATTGTGAATTATTAAAGGATATAAAAGATCTACTGAAACCTAACAGTGAATCACCATGGGGAAACCGCTTTGGGATGGAACATATCGCCTTACCCGTAGCTAATGTAGATAGTCCATTAGAATTCGTACAAAGAGAAAAAAAACCATGGAGAAGAAGAAAATTTCATTTGAAGTATTCCCTACTAGAAGACTAGTGTGTGATCTAGGCCGATGGGTATGTGATTTATGCTAAGTGCGATTCCATTACTTTTATACGGTATGAAATATTAGTTTGGAATTAAAACTTGTATTGTTAAGTATTGCAAGCATCTGCTACTGCTATGTATAACACTCTAGCAAACACAACACTAGTAATATCGAATCTTATTGGCCCAATGGCTAAGATAGTAATCAATCAAATTCCAGTTAAGAGCATCTCTTTCTTGGTATCAGGGATTCCTCAGGAAAGTAACTGAAAACTGTTCGCTAAATATAAATGTTATCTTTATCATGATTATGAATGTAATGTGGCCTGAAACTCGATGTAGGAATATCTATCATAGATTTTTAATGTAATGTGGTAGCTTAAAAATTCTACTACTTGAAGTTCCATCTTTCATGTTACAAATAGGATAACGTAGCTAAACTCTATTTTCTTGGGGTTCCTCAGGTAAGCAATATAGTGGCCCGAGAAGAAAAAAGTTACGCAAAAACCTGTAATATGATAGTCTACAACATTTTGTGCTTATGAATGTAATGTGACTATCTATCACATACTTTTGATGTAAGAAGATTCTGCTACTTGAAGTTACACATTTCACATAATGCTAAGATCTATTTTCTTGGAAGAATTTTATTGAAAGATTTAAAACTAATTCTCTAACACTATACTGTTTGAAATAAATATTTCCTTTAACAATAAATAATAAACCTTCTCTAAAAGAGTGCGACCAACAAAGACTAGGAATTAAAATTCCATGTTTATTCAATTGTGTAAATTTTGTAAATACAGAGCACATTTATTAAACAAATAAGGCAAGCTATGCGTAGTCCAAAGAAAGCTAAAATTAGGAAAACACATGCAAACTAATTGCATGGTTACAATAGTCTAAGAATAGAATAATGAAAACTTAACTAATCGTTATAGATGGTTGCTCATACAATAGTTTATTATGCATGCAAACTAATTAAATAGAACACCTATATTGAACTTGGCGGTGGAAATGGAGTTTGGCGGTGGATAGTTGATCATGCATTCTTCAATCTCCCTTGCATGAGCAATGGGGATGAGTCCCAAATGATTCCTCAAAGTAAAAACCTGGCTGTAGATAGTGCTTTGGCAAAAATATCAGCAACTCATGAGCAATGGGGATGAGTCCCAAATGATTCCTCAAAGAAAAAAACTAGTTGTAGATAGTGCTTTGGCAAAAATATCAGCAACTTGCTTAGATGTAGGGAACACCTATAATTCCACTGTCCCATCTTGAACTAAATATCGAATGAAGTGATGTCTAATCTCAATGTGTTTTGATCTACCATGAAACACTAAATTTTTGGTCATTGAAATGGTACTATTGTTATCACAGTAAATAGTGGTTGGATGTTTTTGAACCAATTGCAAATCTTCCAAAATCTATCAAATCCATATGGATTGACAATTGGTTATTGTTGTTGCAATATACTCTGCTTCTACGGAAGAGAGAGCCATATTTGCCTACTTTTTATTACTCCATGAGACAACTCTAGAACCAATTGAGAATATATAAACAAATTTTGATTTTCTATCATCAGCTGAACTAGCTCAATCAGAATTTGTGTAATAAACTAGCTCAAACTTGTTAAAAGACATAGGACAACTGAGAGGGGGGGTGAATTAGTTTTCACCAAATTCAAACAAAAA
>VDFB02088829.1:0-41749 GCA_007258455.2 Sequoia sempervirens
CAAGGTGGCGTTGCATGTGTTTCATCCACCTCCCTATGCTAAATGCGCCCATGCAGCTAAGGAGTCAACAAGTCAACAAAACTCATCCTCCTCTCACCTCAAAATGCGCCCATCCTCTTCCCTATGCTAAATGCGCCCATGTTGAGGAGTTAAAAGGTAAGTGGATGGAGTAAAAGGTGGTAAATAAAGTGAAGGATGCTTCAAGGCGTGGTAAACTCAAGGTAAATGCTGGGCGTTATCCTCCATCATGTGCAAAATGCGCCCAAGGTGGTAAGTCTTAGAAGATTTTTCTTAGGCGTGGTGAAAGGTGATGAATTCTAGGCGTGGTTTTTGATTTTCCTCCATCAAGTGCTAGGCGCCAAAAGTGATGGGAGTTATAAGGTGTTAGAAATTTCCTAAGGCATGTGAAGTGTGAGAATAAAATGCTAAGTGTATTATGCGCCTAGAGTGTGGAGTGAAGTGTGAAGTTAAAACGAACTTCCTAGGCATTGAAAATGCAATATGTTGAAAATATTTCCCAAGGCGTGATTCTCTTTTCTCAGTGTGCTATGCGCCTTAAGTATGAAATAAAGTATAAGATACGTGATGAAATATTTCTAAGGCGTTGGGTTTTCAAATGAATATTTTTCAAATGCGAAGATGTTGGAGGATAAAATGTGCCGAGCACCTCTATAAAAATTTTTTAGCCCGAAGTTGATATTTTCTACGAGCAAATTGGTCGAGGAGTTGGATATAAAATTTTCTGGAAAAAGTTACCGATGATTCAAAAATTTCTAAGGCACAAAATATTTTTCTCCCTTAGAAAAATGCTTAAGTCTGGAGAGGTGATGGAATTTTTCTTGAAGCACAGATGAGTCGCCTGAGGTAAAGTCAGTGAATGCTAGCTCCACTGGATGGGTAAAAATTTCTCAAGTCAGAGCAACAAGAAATCTTCACAGATGTGAAGAAAGGATTTAAATTTCAATGGGAAATAATTTTCTAAGGTTCAAAATTCAAGAAAATTAAATGAACCCGTTCGTCATGCACCCATGAATTCGACGCGTTCTGGAGAAAATTTTCTTCTGGGTATCGAAGATTGTCGATGAGGAGTTGATTTTAAAGCCTTCCATGCTTCGCTGCGGCCTTCAGGATGGATATTTTTGATGGGCGCCAGGTTGATGAATTTCCTAAGGGAGATGTGAAAATTTTCTAAGGAAAATGTGAGGAAAATGTGTTTTCAAGGTGAAAATCCTTCGTGAAGATAGTTTCCTTGAGCCAGAGGTGGATAAAATCAAGGTTGTCAGAGCTCCAGCAGGTGAAATGAATTTCTTGAAGATGCAGTTGAAGTTGATACTGTCAAAGGGATGATACGCCTTTGAAGAAGATGGATCAAAATTTGGCTAAGGCATGAGGAATCATGAAGGAGGCAAAAGTTGGCTAGTGAAAACGATGAGCCCTTGAAGATCAAAGTGCTAGAATCAAGTGAGTAAGTTGAATTTATATTATGAAATGATCTGATCCCCTTCTCCTTGCTTGTTTTGCAGGAGGAACGTCGAGGCCAAACGATGATGACTTAGTGTGATGACTTGAAGTGGAAGCACGAGGAAGATGAGTTTCAATCTCGAAGGAGAAAAAGTTGCAAGAAAATGACTAAGTGTTGGGACTTAGTATAACTCAAAGTGACGAAGATGAAGACCCTCAAGTGGAAGAAATCAAAGAGCGACGCCAAGAAAGAAGATCGAGAATGGTGTGAACGCGTCTACAAATGGAATCTTCTAGAAGGATGATGGTGGACATTATGGCGCATTTATTACCCCACTCTCCTTTGTGGCGGTTTTTAGGGCAATATTGTTTAGGGCTGAGGTGGCACGATTCTGGCCACTCTATTGATTGTAACCCTAGCCGTCTTTTGGGACTTGGCTAGCTATATAAAGGGGGAGTCCCCCTCATTTGTAACTCATTAGATAGTAGACAGTAGACATTGAGAGAGTATTAGTTAGAATTAGATAGTGTAGCATTGTAGAGCATTTTTGCATAATTTGGAGAAGAGAGAAAGTTTTCCCTTTGAAAACTTTAAGAGATTGTTGTGTAACACATTTTATGATAATAGATCTTTTCATTGATGATGAAATTCGTCTTGTCATGAAATGCTAGCAAGGTTTCTTCTTCCTTTCGTATCCAAGTAGTTTAAATTCATAAAGTAGCTTACTTTGATGTGTGGTGTTTCATTGAGATAGCTTCGCTTTACTCCATACCACTAGCGGCTTGTTGATGATAAGTTCGCCTTGTGTGGTCAACTGGACATTATTTTGTGTTTAACTTCGGTTGTGATTTATATGCATATGCGTCGTTGTGATGGTGTATGCATGTTAAGTCATAACTTGGCTATTTCCTTGAAGATTGCGATTTTGCTAAAGGCTAAAATCCAGAAGTCTATTGAAACGAAGCTCCACATATCTTGCATTTAGAATAGAATCTTAGGCCCTAAACCCCCTTTTAACATATCGTGCTCAAAATCATTGAATTAATGATTAAGGTCTGCTGTCAACCGCCGAACAATTCTGTACCCCTTGAAATACCAGCAAATCACATCGAGCCAAACTCCTATTTTTATTGGAGCTACCAAACACTGAGCAACAGCCCCAGATAGATCCTATAAAGTCCTGCAACACTGATCCTCTGCACACTCCTGTCAGCCTACGAGGATCGAAATGATAGGCTAACCTTGTCACCAGCTGTGCTGACTAGGATGGGGACATGACAGCAAACAAGGTATACAAGCTCTAATTGAAAACCCTAGTTTGTTGCAGAAAACGTTGGAGCTTTGCAAATTCTCTTGCCAAATACTTTAGATGCCAAATGAGTTGATTGATGGGTCAGATTTAGCATTTATAGAAGAAATCACGATGAAAATCTAGTAGCAATCCATCTTGTTTGCCATTACTCTCAGTTTGCGCAAGCTAGGAGCCTCTAGCTATCCGTTTTCTAGGTTTGAATGTGGGCCAGCGATTCCTGGGTGAAAGGACAATATTTGACGGTTGGAGATGATTTGACTAGTTTGAAAATATTTGACACACGTTGACAAATTTTTGACCAATAAATTCAATCCAAGTGGGATCACTTTACACATCACTAAAGACAAGCTGCTGGAAAAGACAACTTAAGAAGTGGTTGGCATCATCATATAGGCCACATGGCAGCTTTCTGCTAACCTTTGATAGAACATCCACTAGAAACATCAAGAACATGCCACGTGTCTCTTTTTTGCAATTTCATGGGCTTCATTTGGGTCTTCTTAAAACATCCTGCGTGTACCTTTAAAATATGACACCTGTCCTCTTTTCGTGATTCCATGGACCATTAATGAACTCTTTGCAAAGCCACTCGTGGACTCGCAAAATGTCTTAAAAATGTGCCACATGTCACATCTTGGTCTTCACAGCTTCAAATGATGCCTTGACGCCACGTGTTATTCATTCTATGGTTCCACAGTCCATCTTTACCTTTAGTAACATATCTCTCACGGAATGGCAAAATCCACTTAAAATGGTGACAACTGTCAATTCTTCCGTAGTTATGTGGAGCATTATTTCTTTAATAAAATATTCCTTGCAAACTTGCAGAATAGGACATAAAAGCAGTGGGGACCACATATTAGGAATGGGCAACTTAAGTGACTATAAAGCACATGCTCTTAAGAACAACCTTGAGCAACTAGGGAATAAAGGGGCAGAAAAATTAATGAGGGGAGGGGGGGCACCAACATAGGACCCTAAATAGTTAAGGATCATTTAAAAACGGGTCCAATCAGTAACCTAACAAAAGGGACTTGTAAAGGCATGAAGCGAAGGCCCTTGAGTTGTAACTTAAAAGTTGGGTAACTGGGGCAGGCGATCAACACAGGATTAAAACAAAAGTGTAATGGTGTTGCCTAGACTTAGGGATTTTAAACCTAAATCATGTATAAAACAGTATGTGAACAAACCCTAGCATAAGTTGCTACATTTTGAAGCTTAGGACTTAGGGCAAAAACTAAGGACCATAAAAATGTGGAAAAGTACTATCACCAGGATGCTCCTGTATCATTGTTTCTCAATTGTTGTCAAAAGGTAATGATGATGAAACAAAGTCTCTTCCACATTTTCAGTGAGCATAGCATGTTATGTTTGACTTTCCAGACATTGTAGAATAAAATAAGAACTAATGCATACAGAGTTTATAATAACTGATCAGTAACTATTATAGATGTTACACTCCTTTAATTGTCAACATGAATCTTAATTGTTCCCAGCAATATTTGGTTGATTAACTTGTTTTTATTCTATGTCAAGAAAACAGTTTACTATGTGCTTACAATTAGATTGTTAAGGGTTGTAAACTGAACCGGAGAACTGAACATGAAGCAGGAGCAGGAAATCATAAGAACAGAACTGCACAAGTGAATGGTTACCCTAAAGAAACCCAATATAGGAATAGAACTCTAGACGAGTGAGGGAATTTCTACTCTTGCTGCTATCTCTTTATGCTGTTACAGGTTTGCTGCCTTCTGAATGCCTTCATGGACATTCTTTGTAATAGCAACATGCCCAAATACATTTACAGACTCTGCAATTTGATCAACTTGTCTTTGTATCACTCAACTTCGAAGACACTCAACCATGAATAAAGAATTGCTAAGAAAACGTAAATTGTCTTATAATGTTCCATTCGGGTATATTTATATATGTCTAACAACATAAGAAGCTCAAATGGGAAGCTAGAAACATACTCAACCAAGAAGAAAGAATTGCTAAGAAAACATAAATTGTCTTATAATGTTCCATTATGGTATATTTATATATGTCTGACATCACGAGAAGCTCAAATGGGAAGCTAGAAAGACTCAGATGAAGAAGATACATTATCTGCAACTGATGCTCTCCCAATTCATTGCTTTTGTGCAAACCTGCCTGTTTATGCAGGTAAAAACTGCTGCTTGAAAACTGTCACCCTAAGCACTAAGCAGCTGTGAGACTGACACTTTAAGCTGTTACAAAATTGCCACTTAGGGAAGTGATGGTTACATAATTGCCACTGTTACATGTGTAATTGCCACTTAACTGTGCAAAAATTCCTGCAACATGCCATAACTTTTGCATACAGAATTGAACTCAGGTGCTGTCTTTTTAAAAATGATAACTTGTCAAGAGGAATTTATAAATGCAATAAAATTTTACTGTATGTGTATTGCATATGCTGATTTGCCTCTGCACCAAACCTAAGTTGCTGGTTCTGGTTTTGATCTTGGTTCATCTTTGCAGATTTTGTTCGTGGATCCAACAATTGTTTTTTGGGTTAAGTTCATTTTGGGTTTGTCCAATTAAGTTTAGAATACCACATAGCATCATATAATCAACAAAACCACCATAAACTCAAATGTGATTTAAAACATAAATGATAAATATTATAAAATATTCACAGCTCAAACTTCAAATCAATATTAAAATAATAATATTAAGTTCAACAGTCAATTCTTAGTGTCATATGGATTTTCTAAATCATCAAAATCACCATCATCATTGACATTAGACGATGTAGGTACATTTGAAGAACCACAAGCAGTGCCATTGCCACTTGCACTAAAAGTGTGCTTGCTTTCGGACTGCTCAAGTGCAACTTGTTGGAAAGTAGAAGAATCCAAGTTAGTATGCTCTAGCTCCATATCCTACAACTTCGTGGGGGTTTGGGGGCAGCACACTATTTTTATAATTTTTGTAAAAGGCAACAAACAATGCTTATAAAACCAAAACAGCAACGTTTTTGGAGTGTTTAATCCACATTTTTCATGTGCGATGTGAGGCAAGGGCTCAGTCTTGGCAAGTACCCAACGAGTATTTGCTGAAAATTGTTAAAAACTTGCTAGAAAACTCTGTGAGTAACTCTATAAAAACTTGCTGTCAAAGTCATTGGTGAAAAATAAAATAAAAATTGTCAAAAATGTCAGGTTTTTTACAGGTGCGCTGGGATCTGTCCAGATCCTCCTCCTATTTGTCCTGAATGAACCCAACTCTCTATGTCTGCACCTTGCTGGAATCCTCAGGGGAACTGGACTGGACCACTGATCCAATTCAAACTAGACCCAGATCTAGTTGGTCACTAGGCAGATGCAGTAACATAGCACCAAATGCATTAACTGTTTGTCATTCTTGATTGCAACTCATGAGAAAGCAGTTTTTGGAAGTGTTCCAAGTTATATACCTATCTTGTTTGAGAATAATGGTCTACTTAATTAATTTTGCTAACACTTAGTGATTCAATTCGGATTAGGAATTATTATATCAAATATCACATTCACGTATGCAATATGCTGATTTCTTGTTCTTATGATTTAATTTCTATGCTTTGTGGACTTTCTCCCAGGATGATTGGTCCAGCCATGCCATCAGCAGAAATGTTAGCAGCTGCTGCAAAATTAACTGAAGCAGAAGCAGCTTTAAGGTTTCTGTTTGTAAATCTTGAGTTATTTTGTATTATTAGTTGATAAGAAAATAATGATATAGTAGATCTTATATTCATGCTACAGCTCATAGCAATGAAATAGTGATTTCACTGTAGTGAAGATGTTCTGTTGAAAATTCTCAGGGAAGCTGAGGAGGAATTGGAGAATGATGTCCTGATAGGACCCCCTCCACCGTCTGCTGTTGCTGAAGCAGAATCAGCAAATGATGCAGTGCGCTTTGAAGAGGTGTGCTTATTTTGTTATTGATTGCAACAAGACCTTGCTGAAAAACTCATGTGTCATAATTTAGTGAATATATTAGTAGATTCAAAATTGTTGTCTTGTGTAGAACACTTTGATTAAATATGTTACATTGATTTTTCTTTCTCGCATGGGGATATCAATAGCACGTTTCTTGGTGAATAAAAAATTTACATTTGAAATCCTTAGCTGTTGTTGACTTGTGGTAAGGTAGAGTTTGAAAGTAACCTTCCTTCTTGGTATGTAATGACTGTCACAATTTTTTTTTGATGTGATATGGTAGAAGAAGGTGAATTTTATTGTAGTACAGAAATTTGTTGGATCTTAGTCACTTTTCTTTCATCTCCACTGCAATGTCACGAAATCAATTCTTGTCCTGTTCCTTGATTCAGGTAGGTGAGTCATTTTTTTTTTTTTTTTTATGATTGAGTTCTGGGTTCCCTAGCTTGCTTGCTTAAATGGCTCTTAGTTTCTGGTCAGTAGAGCAATCAGTGTGTGGCAGTGTGTTTTGTTAAATGTCATATTTCTTTTAGTTAAAATCCCCCATCATACAACTAGCCTTCAGGGAATCACTTCACCCTAGGTTCCCAAAAACCCTGCAGATTCTAGCAATGCTGTAGCTAATTAGGAATTTCCATTTAAAAAATTTCCAGATGAAACTTTTCCTGTTTTTGTGAAGTATATAGGACCATGCAATGTATTCTCCTAAATTTATTGCTTTCTGTAGAATTTTCATAAATTTGTTCTGATCTCATTACTGAAGATATATTCCTTGTTAGCAATTTTTTGGATTTTCTGAGCTATGATAATATTTTCCTGATTTAAATTATTCTAACTAGGTGACAAGGATCATTGCTTTGGATGCAAGATATTAGGCATGAACCGAGCTGTGCCTGTGGAAAGCATGAAGAAGAGGTGACTATTTACTTTTTGAAAAAAATGGTTTTCCTATTAATTAAGATAAGTGTAAGCTTCAAAGTATGAATGAAGTAGGAAAGTTAAAAACAAAACTGTATAAGATTACCTAGATGCTTAGCTGTGTGAATCATAGAATCAAAAGTCTTTCTCAAGAATTTCTCCACAAAAACCAAAAGATGGTTGCCTTCAATTTATGGGGATTAACTTTGGCCTTGATAGCACCTGCAGTTTCTTTTGTTGTGGCTCCTAATTCCGTTTTTCCTGGTTAATGCTCTCATTTGCACCATCCCTCCTCTACACCTAGTTCTATTGCTTTGGGAAGGAGAGAGGTCCTCTTTGGATCCTCAAACACGGTTTTCCCTATTTCCACCTCCATGATCACATGTATATGTAACCAAATAATATGTATATAATATTATATGGGTCCCTAATGAACTAGGTCTTCAGATCTAAACCAAAATTTGTACTCTTGGGATATCTTAATCTTATCTATTTTCTCAGCAAAGTTGCACCTATTGGTAAGCTGGGATATGCTACTTCATCTATTTATTCACATGCCCATAAATATGGTAAAAATAAACGTGTTTCATCTTCTACTTCTTTCAAGCAACACATCTTATAAATCTTTTTTTCCAGCTAAATAAATGTAGAAAGAAAAGTTTGAAGAGTTCATTTTAAATATTTAGATACACAAAAAATGAACCTCTAAACTGGTGTAGACAAGATACTTGCAAAGTCCTTGTAGAGTTTCTTATAAGGTGTTAAAAGTTCATCTATCAAATTTTACTTTGTTTATGGTTGATTACTATTTTTTAGCTAGGGATAGTGGAATAAATAATTCTATTTGTAAAGTGTAAGACCACAAAAAGATAAATAAGATTGGCATCAGTGAGAAAACATAGTCTATGCTGACACAACTAAAAACATGCTAATTGCATTGGTTATACACTTGTATAATTCCTCTAGATTGTTAGTAATTAAAAATAAATAAATTATAAATTATCTTGGTTTTATCTATGGTCGTTTATTAATACGATATTTTGAAATCTTTAACTAGGGATAAGAGAATTTATCGTGGATATTGAAGCTACCAATGAACTAAAAAGGACAAGTAAAAGTGTGTATTCAGTGAAATAACAGATTGATAATGAACATATGGCAGTGGGCATACTCTTCCATTAGTTGTGGAGGAGATCATTGACATAATGAAGATGGCAGTGGCCTCATAGCTAACTTCTCTCCCTTATTTTCTTTGTGTTGTTTTATTGCTACTTCATCTTTTGTAGTGCAGGCAGAGATTGTTTGCTTTATTTTAAATCCATTCTAAGTGATTTAGGTTTTGTCTGTGTGTGAGAGATGGGGCAGCCATCTATAGGGAGGACGTGCACTACATTCAACTTTCACACGGAGATAAAACCTAAGCCATGTTCAGATTGATGACTTACAACAAGTCAATTCATATGCAGGATCAATCTTTGCACACCCTTATCAATTTCACTTCCAATTTTGACTTTCTTGTCTACAAGGAAGATGCCACTTTTTCCGAATACAGGCATGAGCCCACATTCTTCCTTGCTCACTTCAACTTCGAATTGCTTGTAAATCACACAAGCAGAAAATCAGGAAAACATTGTGATTTTTTTAAAAAATTTGCAATGATCAATATATTCAAAATCTTGTAGGTTTTTGGTGATTTTTTTGGTAGACAGGGTGAGAAATGAGATATCATGATTTCTCGCGATGTTTTCCTGATAAATGCTTCTATGGTACAAATCATGGAAGCAAAATATTTAGAAAGAGGGATTAGCATGCAAAAAAAGTATAAAATCTTGAATGTTGCAAAAAGATGGATGCAGGTGATAAAGTTTATGGGGAAAATGTATGAACTGAGATATACAATTTTCTAAAAGAGGAAAAGTCTAGAAAGATTTATAAAAGGAATTATGCATATCTTTGCTATACTCCATAAAAAGCTGGGTCTATTTGGATATTTTAGTTCCACAGAAATTAAAGGGATGCTAGTTAATTGGAGTTCACTGGACGGTTAAAATTTGTGGTGATTTGAAGCAACAAAATATGTTATGAATTATGTAATGGCTTACTAAACATTTTGTTAGGCAGCCTATTTGGGAGCAGGAAAATATTATGTTTTTAGGGAGGTAGTTAAATTATTATTATATTCTAATCTTGCAAGGATTACGTATAAATTGATAATGGTTTGTTAGTCAATGGAATATCCCCCTTACTTTTTTTGAATTTTCAACACAAGAATTTCACCCGTTAACGTTAGATAAATGAAAGATAACTCAACTGAAATGTAACTCTTCACTTTCTGATCACCAAGATCCTAGTGTGGGAAAAGTAAGATCATATTGTGGAAAGGGGATTTCTTTAAGTAAACTGGAAAGCTGGAAATTACAATGTGTTGGCGGCAAGCCGACCAATCTGGAAATGAAAGTACTAAGGCAACAAGTCGACCTCTTCCACTTTTCAGCGAGCTACAATGAAAGTAAAGTATTGAAATGTAAATGCTTAGGCGGCAAGCCAACCTCTTCCACTTTTAGCAGGTACAACACAAAGTAAAGTACTAAAATGAAATGTCTAGGCAGCAAGCCAACCTCTTCCACTTTTTAGCGGGTATAACAGAAAGAAAAGTGCAGAAATATAAAGAGAGCTGATAAGTACTACTGATTCAGCTTTACAATATCATGATCAGCTGCACTAGAAAAGAGATATACATATTAATTCATAGCCAGAGTGTTAGCCAACAATCTCCAATGTAAATACAAGGATATTTGATATGAAAATATGAAGAAAAGGAGGAAATACCAGGTCTGATATAGAAAAGGCAGCGATCAGAAAATCAGACCAGCGATGCCCTAGTTCACCAAAATGTTCATAACTTGCTCCAAACTCCTTCAGTTGACCTGAAACTGAAAGCAAAAGATGCCAATATGCTATGCGTCCCAAACTCAACAGCAAATCCAATCCAAACAACACTCAATATTTTTGCATGCATCCCAATGCAACTTCAGCAAGTACAATGGCCTTCTTGAGAAGGGCAACCTCAAGCAAAAATCAGGTTCTCCTTCAAAAAATCAGCAACCTTGAGCAAATGGGCACCCAAGCTAGAGGAATCATTAGAGACAATACCTAGAACGATAGCAGGACTCCTTAGAAAGTTATGATAAAAAACGTGCTTCAGCCAAGCACAAACCAGCAACACCAAGATGAAAACACACACCAAAATGTACTGAAACTGAAAACAACTAGTTACCAAACCAAAATCAGAAGACATCGAATGAAGCCATTTGCAATGGAGCTTTGTTTGCAACCTCTGAATGAAGAAGTAGTCTCAAACCAGCTAGGTACTATCTCTCAAGTACGAAAATGATGTAGGTTAGGAGGTTTGCGTTCCTTGAAGCAAGGGTTCTGAAATAATTTCAGCAGCACTTCGTTATGATAAGCAATGAATGAACAAATGAGAGGACAAGGACCTATATATATAGCACTCAAAACCTTGAATTTGAATCTCCTTTTCCCTCAAAAGGGACACCCAAGTTGAGGAATATAATAATATGATTAAAACACATGCCTTGAGAAATATGGCGTCCACTTTTGCCTTGGCAAATATTAACACTTAAAACATTTTAATCTCCAAATAAGGCGTTGAGAAAGAGGTCCACCATTTAAATATAACTGAAAGTCATTACGCCTAGACATGGGGTCCAAAAGCAATATTGAAATATAATATGCCTTAAGTTATAAAACTTTCCTTTTTGAACTCCAAGAATGCTGGAGAAGCCATTGCCAAGTTTGTACTACCAAAAATAGTAACTACATGCTGAATGGTTGAACTCTTGCTAAAAATAATACTGCCAAAAATAGCATTTAGTGAAAATAGCATAATGCCAAAAATAGTAAGTGACTCCAAACTTAGCTAGAGCACAAACCAGGTAGCCGTCGTAACTTACTAAAAATAGCAAGTCCGAAAAAGTCATTTGATGCAGATGCATGTCATACCATTTTGAAGCTCTCTGAAAACCCATAAAGACCTAGAAACCCCTCTACAAAAATCTTGCATGCAAACCCTTGAAAGCTCAGAAGAAACCTCCTAGAAAATAGAAAACCCTAATTTCCACTTTTGACTAGCCTATGGGCCTCCGGGATAGGCTAACGGTCATCTAATGAGACTACTGTTGAGAAGAGGGACATTACAGTCTGCCCTCCCCATGATTACTTGCCCTCAAGCAATCACAAGTCTAGATGCTGCAAAATCTGCTCATCCTCCCAAGTAGCATCTTGAATCGAAAAATTCTTCCACTTTACCAAATATTCTTTGATTGACTTCTTCCTCAAAAAGCGCTCTTTGAAATCAATGATCGCCTCAGGAATCAAAACCAACTGTCCTTCCTCATCCAATGGAGGCAAATCTGATGAAGCAACAACATTATGCCCAAGCGCCTTCTTGAGGCGTGACACATGGAAGACATTATGTACCTTGCTACTCGCTAGTAGCTCTAGCTTATAAGCCACTTCCCCAACTCTCTTGATGATCTTGAAAGGTCCATAGAAATGTGGCTTGAGTTTCTTTGCTCTACTCTTCTTGAGAGTAGACTGTTTGTTAAGGTTGGAGTCTCAAGTAGACCATGTCAGCAACCTCAAATGTGCACTCAACACGCTGCTGATCAGCATACAACTTCTGCTGATTCTGTGCATGGTGAAGATTGTCCTTCAACGATCTCAAAATGTCCTGACTCTATTGCAACATATCCCTCACTTGAGGGGCTCTACTATCACCAAGAAACAAGTCTACGAAACAAGGAGCCTCATATCCATACAAAGCTATGAATGGAAACATTTTGATAGACATGTGGTAGGAAGATTTGTGGCAATACTCTCCCAAATGAAGCCATCTCACCCAAGCCTTTTGCTGCCATGAAACATAATCTCTGAGATAGCCTTCCAACCACTTGTTCACAATCTCTGATTGCCCATTAGTCTGTGGGTGATAACTAGTGCTTGGAGTGAGCACTGTATCACTCAATCTGAAAATCTCCTGCCAAAAAGTACTTAGGAACTTGCTGTCCCTATCACTCACAATGCTCTTAGGCAACCCATGCAATCTAAACACCTCTCTGAAGAACAACTCAACAATCTAAGATGTTGTAAATGAGTTGGTAATGGCGAAGAAATGAGCAAACTTCATCAATTTGTCCACAATAACATATATGCAATCCTTCCCTTCCACCTTTGGCAACCCTGTGATGAAATCCATTGAGATACTTTCCCATTTTTGATTCGGAATAGGTAGGGGCTGCAATAAACCAGCTGGAAATGTGTGCTTATTTTTGTTCATTTGGCAGATTGGACACTCCTTGATGTAGCGTAGGACCTCATCCTTAAGCCCTTTCCATGAAAATCTTTCACATATCTACCTATATGTTTTAAAATATCCTTGATGACCAGCCATCTTCTTTTTAAGCTTAGATTTAGGTACCAAGAAGATCCTACCCTTGTATTGTATCAAACCATCAACCAACTGATACTTATCATCATGCAAAGTGCCCTCAACAATGCTGGTTGCAAATTGATCTTGAGCATAATTAGCAGTAATATGCTCTTTTCAATCAGTAGTGATCTCCTCCAAAGAGCTCAAATGTGGTCTCCTAGATAGTGCATCAACCACAATGTTATTTTTTCCTTTGACATACTCGATGTCAAAATCGTAAACTTGGAGTTTACTCACCCACTTTTGTTGCCTCTTATTCAAATCTTTCTGATACATGAAATGTTTAAGACTATTATGATTAGTCTTCACCACGAACTTGCTCCCAACCAAGTACTGTCAGAACTTGGCCAATGCATACATGATTGCAAGCATTTCCTTGTCATAGATTGATATGTTCTTTCAACACCCTTGAATTTTTTGCTCTCAAAAACGATAGGATGAAAGACATTAGATTTCCACAGTCCATAATAATGAGAGAGATTTTTCTGGATTTGACTGTGTGTTGATTTTCATTAATATACATTTTATATTTGTTTATACTTTTCATTTATATATATTCATATTTATATTTTCATAAAAAAATCATTTTATTATATCATTGATTGTTGGGCTTTGGTTTTTTAAATTTTGTATCTCTCATTTCCTTTAGCCTTTCTTATTAATCTTTGGTTCTCATTTTTCCCCTAATTTAGTTATTTTTTGATTTTTTATTACATTTATATACATCTATTTATGTTATTTATCTATATACATATTGCATGTTACTTTCATTTATATATATACACATATTATTATATTTATATACATATTATACATATATATATATATATATATTATTATTATTTTCATAAAAATAATTTTTCTTTCTTTGTTAGTTGGGCTTTATTTTTTAACATATGTATCTTTTATTTCCTTTATTCATTTTTTCATAGGTTTCTTCTTATATTTTAGAGTGTAGAATATTAAGTTAATCTTGACCTTATTTTGATATTCTTGGTTTTTGTTTATTTGCATTGTCTTTCTCTCTTCCTCTCCCTTCTTGAATTGTGTGTAATTTTATTTTATTTTTCTTTCCCACCCTCTATTTATCATGTCTTGGTCTGCAATCTCTCATTCTACTCCTATAGCTCTCTTTCATCTTGATGATGAATCACGGAGTATGATTCGAAACGTTGATGCAAAAAAACAACACACAGTCAAATCTAGAAAAATCTCTCACACAAGAGGATGTTTGTCTTGCATTAGGACAGCCCCGACTCCTCCTGAAGCATCACACTGAAACTCAAACGGCTTGGAGAAATCGGGTATAGCCAACACTGGACAAGAACTCATGAGCTGCTTGAACTTGTCAAATACAACTTGGGCCTTTTTTGACCATGCAAATGCCCCTTTTTTGGTGAGATTAGTAAGAGGGGCAACCATCTGTGAATAACCCTTCACAAACATCCTATAGAAGCCACAAAGTCCCAAAAATTCCTTCAATTGTGATAGGTTCTCTGGAGGAGGCCAATCCAAGATAGCCTTAATCTTCTCAGGGTCAACACTAACTCCCTTAGAGCTGATCACGTGCCCAAGATAGAGCAGCTTCTTCATTCCAAATTCACATTTGGATTCCTTAGCAAACAAACTTTAGACTCCAAGATACTAAGCACTTCCTCCAAGTGCTTGAGGTGCTCTTACCATACTTACTGAAGATGAGGATGTCATCAAAGAAAATAATCACAAACTTCCTCAACTGCTTCTAAAATATCCTGTTCATATAGGACTGAAAGGTAGCTGGTGCATTAGTCAACCCAAAGGGCATGACTAGAAACTCAAAATGCCCAAAATGACATCTGAATGTAGTCTTCTCAATATCTGCTCTCTCATTTTGATCTGATGGTAGCTCAATCTAAGATCAATCTTAGAAAAGTATACAACTCCATGTAGCTCATCAGTGAACTCATCTATCCTAGGAAAGTGATATCGCTTTTTGATAGTCTTTTGATTCAAGGCATGGTAATCTACGCACATGCGCATAGTGCCATCCTTCTTCTTGACTAGAACAATTGCTGAAGCAAAGGGACTCTTGCTTGTGTTACTTTTAGATTAGAAATGAAGATAAGTAGAAATACAAAATGATGAACAACAGAACACAACAAATATCGTGGGAAAACCCTTGAGAGAGAGAAAAACTCAGCCAAAATATATCTCTTATATATTTTATTACTACTTATCAATTTTTATATTCCTTTGGTCATTTCATTTTTATTGTTCCTCTCGTTTTGTTTCTATTTTCGAATTTAATAGAATTCAAATTTAATTTTCTTTCTTATTTTTCATTAGTGTTTAAATAGATATTATTTACAATATTAAATATAACATTAATGTCAATATTATAATATTATAATAGAATTCCTTTTGTTTATCTATTATTCAATTTCTTTCTCTTGTCTCTTGTTCAATTTGCTCTAGGTTGTAGTCCTCTCTCAATTGTTTTATGTCTTTCAATTTTTTTTTGTTTGTTTGTTTGTTCCTTTTTGACAAAAATTTTTTTCACTCTTATATTTTTCTCTCTTATTCTCTTCCTCTCTGATTTTTTCAATTTTTCAATTTTCTTACCTTACCTCTCTTATCTTGGTCTTTGTACCCATCTCTCTCCTCAACCTCTCACCTCGCTTCTTTTTAAGCAAAAGTTAAGTCTGCATCTAACCATTTCTCATCTCCTGTGCTCTCTAGCATCCTGATGATGGATCACTAAGTGTGATCCGAAACGTCGATGAAAAAAAGCTCTAACACAATCAAAAAATCCAGAAATTAAAAATCTTCAGCACTATGGATTGTGGAAATCTCATAGCATTAAGAGCAGAAATCTGCTTACAACTTGGGCCAAACACAAGGACGATCTAATGCAATGAAAGATAGCACCTCTCCTAGATGCAAATATACAATCAAATATGATTTCTCCTTGATATCGATTTGCTTGATACAATATAATGATTTGCTGCAAATGTGCGAACTCCTTTTTGAAGTGCGAATTGATTTGTGAATGAATTGATGATCAAACGAATGATAATCACCTTGTATATATACAAAGCAAGGCGGCTTTTCATTTGGGTCGGCTTTTTTTAGAAAATAAAAAAATAAAATTATTATTTATAACAAGGCCTTGCCTTGGTATTTATTCATTTATCATTTATTATTTTAAATTTGAGAGAAAGGTATCTTCCGCCGCTATAACATCAACACTTCCTCTTAGCTAGGGAGGTATCTTTCCAGATATCCATGTCATGGAGTCTCTCAACATGACACCCACAATGGCTACACCCATTTGTGGAAAAAAGTTCATCATAGAGTCTCTCAATGTGATATCGTCATGGAGTCACTCAACATGACGTCCACCATGGCTACTCCCATGTGTGGAAAGAAACACGTGCATAAGTGCCCATCATGGAGTCTCTCAACATGACGTCCACCATGGCTACTCCCATGTGTGTAAAGAACCACATCTTCGTCTTAGAGATGGATGAGGGCTTTCACCTCATATTTCTCCGTCTCAGAGAAATATGCATTATAGCAAAGCTCACTGATGCTAAGTCTCCCTTTCGGCAAGGGCGACATTCTCCACTACTCCAAGCTTGTCTCGGAAATGTGCAAACTTCACTCTGGAAAGAGGCTTGGTGAGAATATCAGCCGTTTGATCATCAGTGCAAATGTACTTGAGTTGAATTGATTTCCTCAGCACCATATCTTTGATGTAATGATACTTGATCTTCACATGCTTTGTCCTATCATGAAACACTGGATTTACTGAGAGCTTCACACAGCTTTGAATGTCACAATGAATCATAGTCGGCTCCAATGATTGCCCAAACAATCCTGCAAGGAGCTTTCAAAGCCACACTCCTTCTCGAGCTGCTACACATGCTGCGATATATTCGGCCTCAGCAGTGCTAAGTGCCACAAAAGTCTGCTTCCTACTACACCATGAAATCATGGCAGACCCCAAACTGAAGCAACATCTAGAGGTGCTTTTCCTATCAGTTACACTTTCGGCCCAATCAGTATCAAAATAGGCTTGTAACTTTAGATCTTCACAGGAAGTATATCTCTAGCCATATCCCACTGTGCCATACAAGTATCTCAAGATATGCTTTGCTGCAACTAGATGTATTTGTCTTGGCTCACACATGAATTGGCTGAGAGCACTCACCACATAACAAATGTCTGGTCTAGTATTAACTAGATACATCAATGATCCAATCAATTGTCTGTACATGGTGGAATCTACCAAATCTTAACTAGCTGCTCATTCACTCAACTTCTTCAAATTTGTCTCCATAGGTGTACACATAGACTTGCAATCCATCATCCCAAATCTCTTCAAGATGTCTATAGTGTATTTCCCTTGACTTAAAATAATCTCATTGGGTCTTTGCCACACTTCCAGTCCGAGGAAGTAATGCATTAGACCAAGATCCTTCATCTCAAACTCGGAGGCTAAATCTTTCTTGCATTTGACAATGAGATACTCTGCTCCAGTGAGAAATAAATCATCAACATAAAGAACCAATATCAAAGCCTCACCATCAACTACCTTGAAGTAAGGATTGGAATCTACATCATTCTTGGAGAATCCCAAGCTCATCAAATATTGATCAATCCTTTCATACCATGCATGAGGTGCTTGCTTAAGTCCGTACAATGCCTTCTTCAATCTGCATACATGAGACTCCTTCCCATGAATCACAAAACCATCTGTCTGCTCCATGTACGCTTCTTCAATCACACCATTAAGAAATGCAGTCTTTACGTCCATTTGATGTAGCTTCCAGCCTTTAGCGGATGCAATAGCAATAATAGTCCTGATAGATGTATATCAAGCAATAGGAGCAAATGTCTCCTCATAACCTATTCCCTCCTTCTGAGAGAATCCTCTTGCCACAAATCGTGCCTTGTGCTTCTCAATGCTACCATTAGCTGCATGCTGGATTTTGTAGAGCCACTTGGAAGACACAACTGATTTCCCTTCAGGTCTCGAAACAACATCCCAAACATCATTCTTGATGATAGACTGATATTCTTTTGTTATTGCATCTCTCCATACCTGATGATTGGAGGCTTCTTCAAAACTGGAAGGCTCAGAATCAATGATGTGACTCATCAATGCCACATAACATGGAAACTTCTGCAGTCTCTTGCTTTCCCTAAAGGTTCCTTGAGGAACTGCATACTTTTCTGCCTCTTGCATAGTTTGTCTAGCCCATAGAGGTCTTGTTGTGACCTTTTCACACATTGCTCCATTGCAAATGGGGACCTCCTAATTTTTGCTTTGTTCGGGTCTTTTGGCTTGATTTTGGTTGGTTTTTCCCGCTGTCTCTCTCTTTGTTGCTTGTCTTTCCAGGGATGTGCCCGTCTTTGAGCTTAAATTTGAAGTTTTGGCTAAGTCTGTAGAATTACGGTTTGCACTTTTCATGTCAATTTGAGGTCAATTTGAGTTGGTTAATTGCATTCTGACTGCTGCATCATGATTAAAACACTTCAAACTGCTTGCCTGTAAATTTTAAGCTGAAACAAACAACTTGCTATTTTTAGTAGTCCAGGCTTCAAGAGCCAATTTTAGGGTTTGCATGTTGGAGTTTTCAGTGCATGTATGGGGAATCTTTTTGGGTTTTTCAAGACCTTCGCGATGATATAACATGCAAGCCGAGATATTGATTTTCGACAACTCAGGCTTTAGAGGTTATTTTTGGGGTTTGCATGCGATGTTTTTTGGTGCATGTCTGGAGAATATTTCTGGGTTTTCCGAAACCTACACAATGATATAACAGGGAAGATGAGATGATAACTTTCAATAGTATTGACTTTAGAGGCTATTTTTAGGGTTTGCATGTTGGAGTCTTCAACACATGCTTGGATATTCTTTGTGGGTTTTTCGCGAGCTTCATAGTGATGTAAAATGCAAACCAGGATCAAGACCTTTTTGCAGAGGTTTCTTCAAAAGCAAATTTTAGGGTTTGCATGCAGGATTCTTCAGTGCATGTCAGCATATTCTTCATGGGTTTTTCAAGAGCTATGCAACTAGGTAACATGCAAGCAGAGTTGGTCACTTTTTCAGACATTATTTTTAGTAGGATCACTCTGGCAGCTGCCCAACACTTCAGCATCACGAATAGAGCGACATGCAACAGAAACAAGGTCAAACGGAGATCTTTTGAGCAACATGCAAGTCAGATTAGGGTTTCCAGCTTTGGGACTCAAAACGAAGGGTCAAATGCCAGAATCTCCGAAAACTGAAGTATCCCATTACGATTAGTATCTTTCAAGGAATCCACTGGTAAAATTTGAACGCAATCCGAGTACTTAGTATTTATAGTAAGTCACCTTCAGAAACAAGCTATAAATAGCAGCTCAGCACGAAGCATCGGTGTGAACAAGACAAACAGGTTACGAGGACCCAGTGGAGCAAATTTCACATCAAACAAAGTTGCAAAAGTTCTAAAATCAAGTAGTTATTATAAATAGCAGGTCAGTGCAGGTGACAGGTGTGAACCCAACAGTTACATCACGAAGGTTAAGTTGAGCAGAGATCAGGTATCCATGGGAATCACAAGAGCTCCAAAATTTACTAAACTAGGCAGGAGGCATAAAAAATTTCAAAGTATTTGAAACTTGAAGCCCCAACCTCCAAATGTGCCTAGGGTTTAAGAGGTTGGTGAAAATCTCTCAAAATTTGAAACTTGAAGCTCGCCCACCAATATGCGCCTAGGTTGAGAACTGAGGAGTCAAAATTCATCTAAGTCTAGCAAAATGGAAGTTTAGCCCGCTAAATGCTCCTTAAGAAGCTTGAGGGGCCATGAAAAATTTGCTAAGTCTGAGAAATTGGAAGCTCAAGGTATCAAATGCGCCCTATCCTGAAGTGGAGGAGGTGAAAATTTGGCTAAATACTTGAAATTGGAAGCTAGCCTAGTAGAATGTGCCCAACTTGCATGGAGAGCTTGAAGATTTTTTCTAAGTGTCTGAAATTGGAAGTAGGACCCCTGAAATGCGCCTTGACCTTGAGAAGGGGTAAGAAAAGTTTCTAAGGCCTTGAAACTTGAAGCTTGACCCTTGAAGTGCAGCTAGGATGGGAGATGAAGTGGAAATTGGAAGTAAGCACCCCCAAATGCGCCCAAGTTGAGGGGGGAAGCTTAAGAATTGACTAAGTCTTGAAAACTTGAAGTAAGCCTAGTCATATGCGCCCAAACTTGAAGGAGAAGTGTTGAAATTTTTCTAAGGCAGGAAAACTTGAAGTAGCTACCCTTGAATGCGCCTAGCTTGAAGAGAGGGATAGTAAAATATTCTAAGTCTGAGAAAATTGAAGGTAGAGGTCCTTGAATGCGCCCTGACTTGGAGAAGAGGTTGAAATTTTTCTAAGTGATGAGAATTGAAAGCTCAAGGTGCTAAATGCGCCTTAGTCTGGAGAGATACCTTAAAATTTGTCTAAGGCATTGAAACTGAAAGCACAACACCTCAAATGCGCCTAGCTTGAAGGGGGAGATAGAGAAATTTTCTAAGTGTTTGAAGTTGGAAGCTCCCATCCCCAAATGCGCCCTTGAGAGAGAATGAAAGATTAGTTGATGGAGATTTGGCTAAGTCATGGAAAATGAAACTAGAAGGGGTGAAATGGGCCCAAGTGCCAAGAGGTTGGTTTAAAATTTTTTGTAAGGCAATAAATTGGAAGTAACACCTCTTGAATGTGCCCTTGCAAGTTGAAGAGGCTAGAAAATTTTCAAAGGTATTGAAAGTGGAAGTAGGCCTTGTCAAATGCGCCTTAGCTTGGAGAGATGCCTAGAAATTTTCTAAGTGTTGACAAATGAAAGTATGACCCCCTAGAAGCGCCCAAGATGACAAGGTGAAGAAGAAATTTGTCTAAGGCAATGAAACTAGAAGTACAACCTCCTAAATGCTCCCAAGCTTGAGAGGGAGGTCAGAAAACGCCTAAGTGTTGAAAATTGAAAGTGTAAGGGTGGAAATGCGCCTAAGTCAAGAGGTGAAATTGAAAAGTTTCTAAGGCGTAGCAAAATGAAAGTTAGACCCCTCAAATGCACCAGAGTGAAGAGAGATGCTTTGAAAATTTTCTTAGTAATGAAACTAGAAGAAGACACGCCTAGATGCACCCTATCAACTGGAGATATCAAGAAATTTTTCTTAGTGTTTGAAAATGAAAGTGCACAGTGTCAAATGCGCCCTAGGAAGGTTGAGGGGTAGAGAAATATCTTCAAGGAAGAGACATCAAGGTGAGAAGTTTTCTAAGGGAGAAATGAAACACCACCATCCCAATTGCACCATCAAGATGAAGAAATTTGCAGAGCCCATCAAATCCGCCCATGATGAAAGGTTGTAAAGAAGGCAAAGTCTGCGGGAGAAAATGATGAATGAGGCCAATCAGACCTTGGAAATCAAAATGTCGGGATTAGGTAAGTGAAATGAATTTATACTATAAAGCATTCTTATGCTCTTCTCTTTATTTGTTTTGCAAGATGAACGCCGAGGCTAGAGCAGGATGACTTGAAGCAATGAAGCAAGTAATCCAAGATGATATTACAACCTTGAAAGGAGATAAAGTTATGTGTTTCGAGCTCCTCCACGAGATCTCAGTTGCACCCAAAACATGAAGGAAAATGTTGGAAGAAATGGCTAAGTGTTGAAACTCCTCCACATGGATCTGAATGTGCCCAACTCAGGTGAAGAAATGCTCGAGTCCAAGACTGGAAAATCCTTCAAGATCAGGGTGAAAGAAAAGATGAAGTACCAAGCGTTGAAGATCATCCTCAGGTACTAAAGTATACCTAAGATGCAGCGGTAGCAAGGAGAAAAATCACCATCAAACAAGAGAAAGAAGTTGCAGTCTTGGAGTTTCATGTTGAGAACGTGCCTGCCATGCCGATTGAAGCTATGTTGGCCAGATTCATAGAGTTTGCAGTCAGGAAGAAGAACAGTGTAAACGAGTTTACAAACAGGAATCTTCTAGAAGATGGTGGACATTAATTGCTCATTTATCACTCCACTCTTCTTGGTAGTGGTTTTTAGGGTTAGGGCTTATGTGGCTCAATTTGAGCCCTTCATTGTAATTGAATCTGAGCCGTCCATTGGACTGGGCCAACTATAAAATGGTCATTTCCCCCTGATTTGTATCTCATTAGAGTAGAGATTAGAATAGAGAGACAACTTAGAAGTAGCATAGCGTAGATTGGTAGCATAGTTTGAAGAAGAAGGAAAGTTTTTCCTTTGAAAGCTTTGTAAGAAATTGTTGTGAACACTCTCATAATAAAAAGAGTTTTCATTGATGATGATCTCGTCTTTTGTTGTGAGCAGCTAGCAAGATTTCTTCGTCCTTCCAATTCAAGTAAAATCTTCAAGTAGAATAAATTTTATTTCATGCAAGTAGATGCTAGTAGTGGAATGTGGTGTTTGATTTGAGCAAGCTTTGTCTATCCATACCACTAGTGTGTTCGCTGATGGTGAATTCGCCTTGTGTGGTCAATCGGAACATTGTGAACTTAACTTCGTTTGTAATTCATATGTTGGTATGCGTCATTGTGATGGTGTCTTCGTGTTGAATTATGATCTGAATACCTTTGATTGCTCCTTTGAAGATTGCAACGGTTTTGTGGAAGTTGTCTGAAGCGAGGAAAAGCAAAGGTCAGTTGAAGTCTGTGAGAATTGATTGCCATGTCTCACGCCTTAGAGTAGATTAGAACCTTCTTATCCCTGCAACCATTTCAATTCAGTACTTTCTGGTTAGTTTAGGAAACAAGAGCTTTATAGACAAACCTTTCGAGCATTCAAATTCCTTTCTCCGTTGTTGAACAATTTTGTAAGTCCCCTTGAAATACCAACAAATCACATCGAGCCAACTGAGACTATCCACTGCAAGAAGGAACCTTGGAGTTGAATGCATGATCTTTCTAGCAATCCTAGCATGCAGGAGATTTTGTTCAACAGAGGATAGAGTCGCCGTTGGTAACCTTATTCTATGTTGGTGCGGTCATGAAAAACACATCAACAGGTCTCTTTCGACCTATAGCAATGTCTCTCGGCCCATCAGTTGGTTCTATGGGATCAACTGGATCAATAGTCTTGGCTGGCTCATTAGACTGCCTCTGAATCTCAGGAGTATGAGCAGGAGATATGTCCATATCCTGAGTAGTCTCCAGCTCTTCACTGTCTATCTCCATGTAAGACCCTTTAGATCTTTTGAAGGCTACTTCCTCTTCTTAAGAGACATCCCTGTTGATCTCAATCTGTTTTTGCCCTGGAATGTAGATCTTCTAGGCCTTTGAAGACTCACTGTAACCCACAAATATTCCTTTCTTGCCTGATGGTTCTAGCTTAGATCTTCTATCCTTAGGCACATGAATACAAATAGGACAACCAAAAATTATTAAATGACTAACGTCAGGTTTCAGACCTGTGAAGGCCTCTTTAGGAGTCATGTTTCCCAATATTCGATGAGGGCTTCGGTTCTGAACATAGACGACGGTTCTGGAAGCTTTTGTGCAAAGGAAAGTCTATAAATCTTGATCATGAATCATAGCTTTGGCTGCCTCAACTATGGATCTATTCTTTCTTTCTTTCAGCAACTCCATTTTGCTGAGGGTTGTACGAAACAGAAAACTCCCTCTTGATCCTTGCCTCAATGCAGAAATTACGAAATCCTCCAGAAGTGTATGGTCCTCCATTGTCTGATGTCAAAACTTTAATTCTTTTCCTGAACATATTTTCAACTTGAGCCTTGAATTCTTTGAATCTATCAAGTACTTCTTCAAACTCCTTAGATTTCAAGAAGTAAATCCAAGTCTTCCAAGAATAATCATCAATGAAAATCACATAATGCCAAAATCCACTCAAAGATGCCATAGACATTCTTCCACACAAATTAGAATGAACAAGATCTAAAATTCCCTTTGATCTACTATCACTACTATGAAAGGGATTCTTGATGTTCTTACCAAGTGCACATCCTCTACAAATGCCATCGTGCTCCAGACTGAGCTTTGGTAGCCTAGTAACCATCTTCTCCATGGATGGAAGAGCTCTGAAGTGTAAGTGAGCAAGTCTCCTGTGCCATAGCTCACTCAAACTTTTAGAGTCGTGCAATAATTCCTGAACTAGACGAATAGAAAGTCTATATAGGCTCTCTTGACAGACACCAATCACACAAGCTGTTTTGATACTAGACTTCTTAGGCCAAACAAGGACCTTCTCTTCAGAAAAAGCAACCTGGTACCCTTTGTCTTCCAATGCTGAAATTGAGACAAGATTTCTTTTGATTCCTGGTACAAACAAGACATCACTCAAATGAAGAGGGATGCCATAATCTAGATGAAGAGAGGTGGTCCTAGCTCCTTTTATGGACTAACAAGCATCATCTCCGATTATCACTTGCAAGTTGGTTTCTCTTTCTACCAAGTTCGAAAGATGCTCTCGATATCCTGTAATGTGACGTGAAGCACCACTATCAATCAACCAAGTGTCATTGTCGATTGGAACATTGCTTGAAAGAGTGGAGATGAATAGAAATCCCCTTGAGTTGTCTCTAGATTCCTTTTGAGGTAACACATCATCAACATCCGCAATAGAAGCATGTTGCTTTGGTTTTGATATGCAATCTCAATCATAGTGACCATACTTGTTACACCCAAAACATTGAATGTGAGAGAGATCCTTCTTCTTCTTTGGTTCGGGAACAAAATCTGATTTTCTGTCTCTATTGCTCTTGAAATTGCCTTTTCTCCCTTCTCTTCCTTTCCTTTTGGAAGCTTGAGCAGCAAGGACATGATTTTCTTCATTATGAGAGCTTCCCCCATTTCCTCTTGCTGCCAATCTGGATTCTTCTTGAATGCAATCAGATCGAAGACGATCAAACTTGGGCAACTTAGATCTCCCACTAATGCTTTGGATAAAGGGCTGCCAAGATTGAGGAAGACCATTCAATGCCAACATAAACAGGTCTCTATCTTCAACTATATCTCCAATGGCACATAGCTGATCTCTCAACTCAGCAATCTTCATGAAGAAGGAGATGATTGAATCTCCTTTAGCCATTTTTATATGATGGAGTTGTTTGTCTCAAGGCAAGAGCTCTGTTGGTATTGTTGATCTCATACAATCCTTGTAGAGGCTCAAACATATCTTTGGTTGTCTTCATCTTGGAGATAATTGGCACTAGATGATCTTTTACAAAGTATATCAAGATCTTCCTAGCCTTTGTGCCATTTTTCTTCCATTGAGTTTTCTCAGGATCATCAGATGGCTCAGGCACATCATGAAATTTGATGCACCATCAAGCCTATCTTCAACCTTGACCCCGTTCACCATCTTCGATACTTAGATAGATTGCCCTAGATAGGGAGAAGACTTCGCTGCTTAAACAAATCTGATCCGATCTTGCTTAAACCTGGCTCTGATACCATGTTAGTTTTAGACCAGAAATGAAGATAAGCAGAAATACAAAATGATGAACAACAGAACACAGTAAATACCTTGGGAAAACCCTCCTTCTCGAGGGAGAAAAACCCAACCAAAATATATCTCTTATATATTGAATGAAAAGAGCAGAAATCTGCTTACAACTTGGGCCAAACGCAAGGCCAATCTGATGCAATGAAAGATAACACCTCTCCTAGATGCAAATATACAATCAAATATGATTTCTCCTTGATATCGATCTGCTTGATACAATATGATGATCTGCTGCAAATGTGCAAACTCCTTCTTGAGTGCAAATTGATTTGTGAATGAATTGATGATCAAATGAGTGATCATCAACTTGTATATATACAAAACAAGGCGACTTTTCATCTTCTTTTAGAAAAATAAAAATAAAAATTATTATTTATAACATGGCCGACTTGCCTTGGTATTTATTCATTTATCATTTATTATTTTAAATTTGCGAGAAAGATATCTCCCACCGCTATAACATCAACAACCTGGGCGAATGTGACCCATCCAAGAGTTCTTTTATGGCCTTCTGAATCTTATCTTTTTGCTTCTTCGGATACCGGTATGGAGTGGTAATAATTGGTTTAGCTCCTTTGAGCTCTATGACATGCTTAGTCCCTCTCTCAGGAGGTCTCCCGAGAGGTATGCTACCAAATATTTTAGTTTTCTTTGTGATCAATGATTGAATATCTGGATGGTAGTGTCTCTTATCTTCCATAGGATCGGATGGCAAGATCAAACACTTTGCTGCCCACTCTACTTGCTCATGACAAATCAGCCGCTCCTTCCTCTTAAATGACACAATGCGAGGGCCTGCATTAGACATCCCTCTTAACACCACCTTCTTCCCATCTGATTGGAATTTCAATTCCATGGTTTGCAGATTTAAACTGATCTCTCCAAGAGATCGCAGCCACTGAATGCCAAGCACTGCATCAGTATCTCCAATTCCAACAACATAGAAGTGAACCTTGACTTCAAAATTACCCAATTGCATAGACATGTTGGAGATTTTCCGGTTGCAAGACATAGTAAACCCATCGGTCACCATTACTTTGAAACTTTGAAACTCTTCCGTTTTGAGGCCTCTCTTTGCAACCACACCTTCATCAATGAAATTATGAGTTGCTCTCGTGTCAAATAGAGCAAGGATTCGCTGACCCTCCAAGTACTCCACTGACCTTGAAAGATTCATTCTTTTGAAAGCTTGAAAGTTGGGCAAATGCACCCCCACTTCCATGGTCCTTTTCTAACTCTTTTGGAGCTCTTTCCTCTTCTTTGTCCACAAAATCAGACTGCTGTTCTGATGAATCAGATTCTGATCCATAGTCAGAATATGCCTCCATGTGGTGAGAATGACCCTTTCCATAACATCTATGCCTTTTAACCCATGGTTCTCTGCATGTGTAATATAGTGACTTCTTTCAAAGCTCTTCACAAAGATTGTCATCCATCTTGGAATGAAACTTTTTGGAATGATGAGAAGAATGTTTCTTTTCTTTCTTATGAGCAAAGGGTTTGGACTGAAATTTAGGCCTTGGGGTAGCCAACTACATGCTTCTGGATTTTTTGATTGCTTCATCAAGAGTTGGTGGATCAAAGGCTTTAACCCACCCCTTCAAAGGTTCCATTATACCTTCTGAAAATGATACAACAAGCCTCCTTTCAGTGATGTTGGGCACCATCATGGAAAACCTCTAAAAATTTGCATTATATGAGTTAAGTGAACCGTGTTGTTTTAGCTGTGCAAGCTCACGAAACTTGACTTCAAGATCCTTAGTATCAAGCCTCTCAATCAACTTGTTGGTGAACTCATATGTATGAATAAGGTTATGGCCAAGAGTGACCAAACCATGATACCACCACTCATGGGCAGCCCCATCCAAGTGCAAAGTAGGAAACTTGATGGCATTTTCTTCTGGCATCGGTCTAAGAGAGAGGTAGTTGTACAACTTTTGGACCCATGATCTTGTAGTACACTTATCACTTCCATCGAAGTAAGCCAAAGTAACCTCTCCAAGAGCTTGTTGATAATCCATTCTAGGACCCATAGGAGCATGATTATCAATTCTGCGGCCTCCTCTTCTCTTCTTCTGATTCATGTACTGGTCTAAGGACAAAATATCACGAATCTTAGCTGGAAATGAGGTATACTCCATGTAACTAGCCCTCATGTCCTTCGCCATAGGTACTTCGAGCTTAGCAGGTGGTTCCTCCCTTTGAGTAAAGGTAGGAAGAAGAGGGCTAGGGGCTGATCTCCTTGTTTTTGCAACATGTTGACCAATAGTTCTCCCTCTTGGTTTTGTGTTAGAACCACTAGAATTTGTATCTGGCCTTTGCTGTGCTGGGGTTACTTGCTAACTCATCTTAACAAGCAATTGAGACATCATGTCCAACATGACATCGAACTTCCTCTCAGTTCTTGCATCCCTATCTTCCTCATAGGCTGGTCCCTTCTCTTTCTCTACCATGGTCTCAATTGCAATCTCACGGTTCCTTAGAACCTTAGAAAATGTATCCTCTTCCAGAATTGATGGGGTCTGATACTGAAGTTTCTTCTGTTCTCTGTTGTAGTATCTTGTTTCTCTGTCACTCATCTGACAACTGAAATATTGAAATCACAGGCTGGCAGGATAATGGCTTTGATACCACTGAAATATCCCCCTTACTTTTTTCGAATTTTGAACACAAGAATTTCACCAGTTAACGTTAGATAAATGAAAGATAACTCAAGTAAAATGCAACCCTTCACTTTCTAATCACCAAGATCTCAATGTGGGTGACGTGAGAGCATATGGTGGAAAGGGGATCTCGTTAAGTAAATTGGAAAGCTGGAAATTACAATGTGTTGGCGGCAAGCCGACCAATTTGGAAATGAAAGTACTAAGGTGGCAAATCGGCCTCTTCCACTTTTCAGCGGGCTACAATGAAAGTAAAGTACTGAAATGTAAATGCTTAGGCAACAAGCCAACCTCTTCCACTTTTCAGTGGGTACAACAAAAAGTAAAGTACTGAAATGAAATGTCTAGGCGGCAAGCCAGCCTCTTCGACTTTTGAGCGGGTATAACAAAAAGTAAAGTGCAAAAATATAAAGAGAGTTGATCAGTACTACTGATTCAGCGGTACAATATCATGTTCAGTTGCAGTAGAAAGGAGATGTACATATCAAATGATAGCCAAAGTGTTAGCCAACAATCACCAATGTAAATACAAGGATAATTGATATGAAAATATGAAGAAAAGGAGGAAATACTAGGTCTGATATAGAAAAGGCAGCGATCATAAAATCAGGCCAGCGATGCCCTAGCTCACCAAAATGTTCATGACTTGTTCCAAACTCCTTTGATTGACCTGAAACTGAAAGCAAAAGATGCCAATATGCTAGGCGTCCCAAACACAACAACAAATCGAAACCAAACAACACTTAATATTTTTGAATGCATCCCAATGCAAGTTCAGTAAGTTCAATGGCCTTCTTGAGAAGGGCAACCTCAAGCAAAACTTATTAAGCTAGTAATTGGTAAAAAATCAAATGAATTTTATTTACACCAAGAATGTACATAAATAGATTACAAGGGATCGATGTTTCTAAAATGAAACGATCGATCAGAGCCAGGAAAGGAAACTTTCCAATATATACACTAAGTTACATAATTGAGCATTAAATAAATAAATAATAAATATTATTTTAATACCCTCCCTTAATGCTCAATCTGTCAGCTACACCAAGATGCCCCCTGAATTTTACAAACTTATCTGGATTGAGCGACTTGGTGAGAATATCTGTTGTCTGATCCTTTGTTGGAACATACAACAACTGAACTGATTCGTCTTCAACAAGCTTCCGAATGAAGTGACAATGAGTTTCCACATGTTTGGTTCTTTCATGAGAGACCGAATTCTTGGCAAGTTTGAGATTTCCTTGATTATCAGAGAACAAGGGAGTTAGACCTGCTTGAGATATTTGCATATCCACAAGCATCCGACGAAGGCAAACTGCCTCACAAGCTACTTTAACTGCTCCCTGATACTCTGCTTCGGTCGAGGAGAGAGCTATTGCTTGTTGCTTCTTACTAGTCCATGTGACTGCACCAGATCCCAAATTGAACACATACCCAAATGTTGATTTCCTGTCATCAACCAAACTTTCCCAATCTGAGTCTGTGAAACCACTAAGTCGAGGATCGTGACTCCCAGTGTATAGAAGTTCATAATCCGAAGTTCCCTTCACATAATGCAGCACATGCTTCGCTACTACCCAATGATCAACCTTGGGGGCTGTCATGAAGTGTGAAATGTAGCTCACTGCAAAACTGAGGTCAGGACTAGTGGCAGTGAGATAGATGAGGGTGTCCACTAGTTGCCTGAACAATGATTCATCTACTACTGGTGAGTCCGACTTAGCTGACAACTTGAGCCCTTTTTCCATGGGTGTGGAGGCAATTTTGCAATCTTGCATTCAGAACTTATCCAGTAGAGTTCGAGCATATTTGGATTGGGAGATGAAGATACTGCTCTTGGTCTGCCAAACCTCAACACGTAAACAGTAATGCAAAAGTCCCAAATCTGTCACGTCAAATGTGTTGCACAAAGCCTGTTTGATCTCATCGATTAAACGTGCTGAATTGCTAGTAATGATTAGGTCATCCACATAGACAACAACAATAAGTATATCACGACCAATATGTTTGACATACAAATTAGAGGCAAATGGACTCCTCTGAAAGCCATGATTTGTGAGGTACTTGTCAATCTTGATGTACCAAGCTCGAGGAGCCTGTTTCAGGCCATAGAGTGCTTTTAGCAATCTACACACCTTGTGTTCTTGACCGACAACCTTGAACCCTGGAGGCTGCATCATGTAGACTTCTTCCTTCAACTCATTGTTGAGGAAAGCACTCTTAACATCCATCTGATGAACTTTTCAACCAAACTGGGCTGCTAAGGCAAGGACGAGCCTAATGGTACTCATTTTGGCTGTAGGTGCACCTCGTAGTCAATGCCTTCTTTTTGTGAGAACCCCCTTGCAACTAGACGAGCTTTGTACTTGTCAAGGGTTTTGTCAACTTTGTATTTAACCTTATACACCCATTTGCAGCTAATGGTCTTCTTCCTTGGAGGAATATCAAAAAGGGCCCAAGTGTGATTCTTCTGAAGACTCTGGTATTCAACCTCCATAGCATTTTTCCCACTCAGGAATTCGTTTAGCCTCTAAATATGTTTGAGGCTCATAGATACTGTGAATGTTGGCCATGAGAGCAAAATTGACTGTATGTTGCTGTTTGCTCTTGTTTCTAGACGATCTACCCTCAATGAGCTCATCATCACGAAGATCTCCAATAGTCTTAGCCTACCATTTAGGTCGGAGAGTAGAAGTGCGAACATCGGATGTAACAAGAGGAGCTGGTTGTGGATCTGGAACAGGTTCAGCAGGTGGAATATCAATATCACCCAGAGGAAAATTAGGTTGAGCATCATCAAAGACAAAATCTTCATCTTCCTTCCCATCAGGTGAACCTAACGGAAGACGAACACCCAAATCAGAAGCCTTCATGGGCTGATCCTCAGAATGCTGAATAGACGAGGAAAGGTGAAAAGGTCCTCGTTCTTCATCAAAGACAACATCCCGACTAAATATAAGATGATTAGTGTCTACATCAATCAACCGGTAAGCCTTATGGTTGTCAATATACCCTGTGAACATAAGCTTTTGATTCTTGGAATCCAACTTTGAGCGCTTGGCATCTGGAATCCATACATATGCTAAAGAGCCAAAGATTTTCGAATGACTGATCTTGGGTTTTCGACCAGTCCAAACTTCCTCAGGAGTCTTCCCCTTAACGGTGTGGGTAGGAGACCGATTAAGGAGATAGACAACAGTGTAGACTGCTTCTGCCCAAAATTTGTTAAGAACACTCCTCTCTTGTACCATGGAGTGGGCCATCTCAACAATTGTACGATTGCACTGCTCTACAACACCATTTTGCTGAGTGTAGGCTGTGGTTAACTGGCGTTTAATTTCATGTGTATCACAGAAGTTGGAGAAAGCAGCAGAATAGAATTCCCCCCCAATTATTTGACCTAAGAGTGATTATGCAACAACCATACTCTTTTTCTACTAAGGCCTTAAACTTTTGAAATACATTAAACACATCTGATTTCTGTCTAAGAAAATACACCCACATTTTACGACTGAAATCATCAACAAAAAGAAAGAAATACCCGCAACTAGTAACAAAAGGTGTATTCATTGGCCCACAAATATCAACATGAACCAATTGCAATACCTTAGAGGCTTGCCATGAGTCACCATCCGTGAATGGTGTCTTGTGCTGCTTCCTAGCTTGATAAGCTCCACAAACGCCATGATGCTGAGTTTGGATGCTAGGTAAACCAGCTACAAGTCCCT
The DNA here is from genome assembly GCA_007258455.2 of Sequoia sempervirens. NCBI lineage: Eukaryota > Viridiplantae > Streptophyta > Pinopsida > Cupressales > Cupressaceae > Sequoia > Sequoia sempervirens. The sequence goes on from VDFB02088829.1 coordinate 32,026, forward strand.
CCCGAGCTAGCTGAGAGAGATAGTGCACATTTAAGTGCCCATACTGCTGATGCCAAAGATTGGTAATAGCAGAGTTTTTGGCTGCCATGGCTAACTCCGGAGAATCACCTGTATCCACAAGTCTGTATAGACCATGATCCTCAATACCAATAGCCATAGTGGTGAGAGTCTCCCGATCAACAATAGAACATTTGTGTGCATTGAATACCACATCCAATTGAGGAGAGTGCCACATAATCTGACTGACTAAGAGAAGGTTTAGTTCCGTGTCAGGAATGTAGTATACATTGAGGAAAATGAGATTCCTCCCACTAGATTGAATCTGAACAGTGCCCGTATCGACAACTGTGTATTCTTCACCTCCTGCAAAAATAAATGAGTCAGTGCAAGGAGAGAAGTCTGTGAACCAGTCATGCCGATGTGTGAAGTGTCGCAAAACACCTGAATCAATGTACCAAATAGAGGATTTCACATGATCTATAGGCCTTTCAGCCATAAGAGTGTAAAAGGCACATTCCTTTTGCTCAGTGTGCTCGACAACATTCGCTTTCTGCTGAGATCCTCCCCGCTTCTTCTATTCAGAAGCCAAATGCAGATGACAATCCTTCTTCATGTGACCATATTTGTGGCAATAATTACATTGAATGTTCTTTTTCTTAGGGCTGCTCGAAGGTTGACTTGAGCCTTTTTGCTATGAAGGCTGACCTTTCCCTTTGTTTTTAGGCTATGTTTTAGTTGCAAAGGCTTACTCTGTAGAGGAAGATGAGGCACTACTACCAAACTATTGTTTCCAGCGATCCTACTGCAAGAGGATAGTACAAAGCTCCGAAAACTTTAGATCAACATTAGTATACGTAATGTTGAGACTCTCAATGAAATGTTCATAAGACTTAGGTTGAATTTTCAGAGTGATCACGACCATGTCTTCCTCCATTTTCCAACCAATAGCCTCCAGCTGATCTTGGATCTCCTAGATCTTGTTCAGGTGCGCCTGCAAAGTTGTCTTCTCATCCATCATGATAGAAAACAACATGTTCTTCAGGAAGAATGCACAACTCTTCTCGGAAGTCTCATGAAGACCCTTAAGATGATCCTAGATCTCCTTTGCTGATTTACCAATCAGAATCTGAGGCAGCTGATCATCTTTAATTGAAATTTTAATGAGCATCATTGCTTCACGATTCTGCCATTCTTTATATAAGGAATGAGGTGGCTAACAAATTAATATCTATTTTCACGCCTCCCTTTCAATGTGAGTTTTAAAACTTATAATTTGTAACTATGCATGAATATAGGGGCAGGCGGGTATAGCAACACCTCCAAATAGATAAGTTGTTTTATCTTTGTAATTGAATATCATTATTGATAAATCAACCGGTTATTTTATTATGTAGAATAAATGAAGCAAAAATTATTTATGATTTGAAACTATAGTGTTGGCAATTGACATGAAGAATGTTCCATCTTTGTCGATATGTTGCAACCAAGGCTAAATGAAAATGCTTGTTAGTAAATACAATCCAATAATTGTTTTATCTTATTTTATCTAAAAACTTTATAAATATTATTTGTATAATTTTAATCATATGCAGCATAAAGGTGGTAAAATGGTATGGAAATGAGATATGAAAATGAGTATGAAGGAATATGAAAGAAGCTAAAATATGGCATTAAATGGAACATGAATGGCTCTCATCAGCTTGCATTATGAACTTAGGTGTAGCCAATACCATAGAGATCATGCACACATTATAAATTTTGGGCTAGACAACAGCAAGCCACGAAAGATAGTGTAGCCAATTAAGGTACAAATTTAGGATCTTAGTATTTCCTATGTGTTTTGTTGGCTATTAACCTGTCAAAAACAAGATTGGAGGTGCAAGAAAATAAATAAAATCAATCTTTTTACATTTGAGGCACAACTTTCTGTTTACTTTAGTATCTTACATTTCTTTTGAATCTTGGTCCTCTCCATCTAATTGATTTCTTACATAGTATTTGGCATTGCTGGACAAAATGCTTTGCCTAATTTTGGTTGGCAATATGCAGAGGAAATTCTTTATGTAATGTTGGTGTGCTTATGTAGAAAATAATTCAAATGAACTGAATAGAACTAAACTCTACACAAATGAAATGATATTAATGTCTACACAGTACAAACAACCAAAATAGGTCAAGCGAATTAAAAAGTACAGCATGCTACAATAGAAGGCATAGTGTGAAGGAACCTTAAAATTAAATAGCTGAAATTATAAGTAACTATGTTTGAAGTGTAAAATTAGATTGAAAAGGAAAGAGAAAAGCCCTAAAGCATTTTAGCCGAGGAGATGCCCAAATAACTGTGAGGAAGGGTGCCCCCAAATTTCCATGAGCTGATGAAGACTAAATTTTGAGACCAAAAACATAAGGTGGCACTGTCATCCATCCTAAAAGCTGCATTCAGGATGTTGATGACAAGTTCATTTACCACGTCAAAGGGCCCAATACAAGATATGAAACAAAGATTTCAACATCAGTATTAGATTGATGATAAATTCAACAATTGCTATATTAGGAATGCTATGGGATAAGATTTGAGCCTGAAGAAATTTATGCCAATCAAGTGAGACTGATTCTTTTCTTTATTTGATTATCTTTTATTGTGCCTTTATTTTATTATTTTTCATAGTGGGGTCAATTGATGTCTTAACCAAAAGCGAGAAGCCATTTTGGAATTCTGGAGCCTATGTCATCTTGACCAAATTCTAATATGTTTCGTTTTTATGATGGAAGTCAAGCAACTCATCTGAAATAGTTGGATATTTTTACAAAACTGCAATGAAAGATTTCAAATACAATGTCTATTAGCTTACATTTTCAATCACTAAAATGCTATGCTCTTCTGTGACATGTCCCCGGCTTGTTTGACATGTCCTTGTATTGGGGATGTTTAGAAGAGTTGGGGATGCCTTGGAAACGTCCTCCTGCTGACCCTTATCAACTTTTTTTTGCTTTGACATTCCAGAAACATCTTGAAAATGTGGGCCAGCCATCCCGGAGACAGTTGGGGATGTCAATGACATCCCCTGACTGTCCCAAGGACATAAGGGACATCAAGTCACCCCCTTGTTACACTGAATTTTAAAAAAGAGGTCCAAAATGGATTAATTTTTTTTATTGTTCTTTTGTGGCCCCCTACACCATTCTCAGCCCTAAATGAGAGATTTCGGTCTGCAAAACAACAGATTCTGAAGTTAATTGCATGCTGTTAGGATTGACTTTGCAAGATTTGAAAGCAGTTTTCAGACTTTCAGTTGGACAAGTAACAAGCTTTTAAAGCTAAATTCAGGGTAAAAAATACCTAGGATTTCAAGCTCCATTTGTACCCCTCAAGGTGGTATTTTAGTCCCAAGAAGGTGGTTTTTTATCACTCAAAACGGCAGTTTTGATATGTTTTTGCAGTCACAAAATTACAGGTTTGCAGCATATAGTGGAAAAAATTTCAGTCTTATTGAGGCAGCCTCCTTTATGATCTCAATACAAAGTCAGGAACTTCTTGTTGCTTGTGTTAACCAGTACAATTCTAAGACGAGGGAGATAAGCTCATTGATTGCACAAGTTCTTTGCAAGTTCAAGGGTAGTAGCATATTTTCAATGTTTTTTTCATTTTGTAGTGGGAACTTGCAGCGCTTGGGCATTTTGTTGTAAATGTTATCTAATAAGGATCTACAATGTATATGATGAATGCCTTATCAATGTTATCATATGAATATTTGAAATTTCCCTATTTTTTCAATAGCTGCCCTCTTTGTCGTCCTTTGCCATAACCTCAAATGGCCTCCAAAAAATCTGTCCTTGTAATGCACCCCTTGCCCCCATCCGAATGTTGAATTTTAGTGATCAGATGAGTGCACAGAAAATTAATTCAAAATTAGACACAATAACACAGCAGATACCCTAGGAAAACCCTCCTCTTGAGGGAGAAAAACCCAGCAACAATATATCTCTTATTTATTGAACAATAAATGAATCTCCTTTACAATAGAGACCAATCATGTGCATCAAACTGATACAATATAAAAGACAATCTGATGAAGATAATCTCAGCAGAAATGATATTGAACTTCTCTTGAACTCGATCTGCCTTGTATAGAATTCGCACCAAGAATGTGTATAGAATTCGCGCCAAAGAAAGATATACTGAAGTGTAACGAATGAATTGAACTTAATTCCAAACAACAATGTTTCATTGAATATATATACACCACGAAAGGAAGAGACATGTCTTTCCAAAAGCATGTCGGCCTTGTATAAAAAATCGCGCCTCCTCCATAAGATCGTGTCTCTTCAAGGTTGGCCTCCAATAACAAATTGTATCTCATCATTCATACGTGACTCTTTGCTAAAGGTAGTTATTGATGTCTCTTCATAACATATGACGGCTTTGACAAATAATGATGACTCTTCAAAAATCGTGCCTCTTGAACACTCAATAAATTAAATAGACAAAGGCTACTAATTTAATTTATCAGAACAAAGGAGATCGCTGGAAGAATGCTACAGACGTTGCTCAAATAACATCAACACTCCCTCTCAGCTAAGGAGTATACTTCCAGCTGCACAAGACATATCACCTCAACGTGATGTCCATCACATTGGCTACAACTAGATGTGAAAAGAAGAATATCACCTCATCGTGATATTAGATATCGCCTCAACACGATATCAACCATAATGGCTACAACCAATCTATGGTAAAAGATAAATATCACCTCAATGTATATTGGATATCGCCTCAACACAATATCTACCATAATGGCTACAACCATACTATGGTAAAAGATAAATATCACCTCAACGTGATATTGGATATCTCCTCAACACGATATCTACCATAATGGCTACAACCATACTATGGTAAAAGATAAATATAAAAAACAAGGAATTTCACCTTGAACTTCTCTCGCAGAGAAGGACTCAAAGAAAGGCTCACTGATACTGAGACTCTTTCTCAATTAAGACTGGATTCTCCACCATACCAAGCTTATCTTGAAAGTAAACAAACTTTATCCTGGAGAGAGGCTTGGTAAGAATATCTGCCGTTTGCTCATCAATGCTGATGTACCTCAACTGTACAGCCTTTCGCAGTACCATATCTCTGATGTAGTGGTACTTGATCTCAACATGCTTTGTGCTGAAGTACATATCTCAGTGGTACGGTCTCAACATGCTGACACATGAAACACTTCAGTTAATGCAGAACTCGATTATCACAATGAATGATAGTAGGCTCCATTGATTGTCCAAACAATCTCCAAGAAGCTTAACCTTCGAAGCGCTATAAAGATGCATACTCGCCCTGTTGTACTCAATGCTATGATGACTGCCCCTGCCGCACCAGGAAATCATAGCGTAAACCCAAATGAAGCAACAACCAGAGGTGTCTTCGACCGACACACCACCGCCAGTCTTGTAAAACCATGTAACTCAAGTGTGCATCTGGAGTATACCTCAACCCATATCCAATCGTAAGCACGCTCTCAATATGTTTTGCTACGCAACATGTGATGTCGGTCACCATTACAATAACCTGCACACTCACCTTCATAGCAAGTGGTCGTCGTAGCTTAGGATATGAGACCCAATCAACTGTCGTACAATGTAGGATCCACCAAGTCTGAGATGATTTAGGCAGCCTCCTTCAACTTATGTAGGTTGGTCTCCATGGGTGTAGACATGGGTTTGCAATCCATCATACCAAATCTCTTAAGTATATCAATGGTGTACTTTCCTTGACTTAGAATCATCTCATCTGGTTTTTGCCAGACTTCTAAACCAAGGAAGTAATGCATGAGCCCAAGGTCCTTCATCTCAAATTCTGAAGTCAACTCCTTCTTGCACTCGAGAATCAGGTGATCTTCTCCAGTAAGGATCAAATCATCAACATATAAAACCAATATTAATGCATCACCATTGATTACCTTGAAGTAGAGATTTGAATCAGCATCATTCTTCAAGAAGCCCAAACTAGATAGGTATCGATCAATCCTTTCGTACCAAGCACGAGGAGCCTGCTTAAGACCATACAAGGCCTTCTTCAGCTTACACACATGTGACTCCTTCCCATGAACTTCAAAACCATCAGGTTGCTCGATGTAAACTTCTTCCTCAATTACGCCATTGAGAAAAGCTATCTTCATGTCCATCTGATGAATCTTCCATCCTCTCGATGCTGCAATGGCAATGATAGTTTTAACAGAAGTGTAACGAGCAACAGAAGCAAATGTTTCTTCGTAATCAACGCCCTCTTTCTGAGAAAACCCTCGAGCCACAAATCTTGCCTTATACTTCTCAATGCTCCCATCTGCAGCATGCTTGATTTTGAAGAGCCATTTCGAAGATACCATTGATTTTCTCTTAGGTCTAGGAACAATGTCCCAAACATCATTCTTCAGAATTGATTGATACTCCTCTGCCATTGCATCTCTCCAAACCTGATGACTGGATGCTTCTTCAACACATGAAGGCTCTGAATCAATAATCTGACTCATCAAGGCAACATAATTGAAGAACTTATGAGGCCTTTTACTTTCTCTGAATGTGCCTTTAGGAGTTGCAAAGCTTTCTGCCTCTTGCATAGTACGCCTAGCCCATAGAGGTCTCTTTCTTCCAATGACAATGTCAGTAGGCCCATCAGTAGGCTCCAAGGGTTCAATAGGATCAGCATCTTCTTTTGGTTCAACAGTCTCCCTCTGAAGCGTAGGAGTATGGTCAACTTCCATATCCTAAGGAGACTCTTCGTTATTGAACTCCATGTGAGTGCTCCTGGATCTCCTAAATGCAATGTCTTCCTCAAAAGTAACATCCCTATTGATCTCGATCAATTTTACTCCTGGAATGTAAATTCTGTAGGCTTTAGATGTCTCGCTGTAGCCCACAAGGATGCCCTTCTTGCTAAAAGGCTCCAACTTAGTTCTCTTCTCCTTCAGAACATGGATATAAACAGGACATCCAAAGATTCTTAAGTGACTGACTTCAGGCTTTTTCCCTGTGAAGGCTTCTTCCGGAGTTATATTCTCCAAGAGCTTGTGAGGACTTCTGTTCTGTACTTATACAACTGTCCTGGAGGCTTCTGCCCATAAGAAAGTCTGCAAATCTTGATCATGAATCATGGCCTTTGCTGCTTCCATGATTGTCCTGTTCTTCCTTTCTGCAACACCATTCTGTTGAGGATTATAGGGAACACAGAATTCCCTCTTAATCCCTGCATTAATACAAAAGTCTAGAAAACTACCAGAGGTGTATTCTCCACCATTGTCAGATCTAAGGACCTTAATTCTTTTCCCAGAAAGATTTTCTACTAAGGCTTTGAACTCCTTAAATCTAGCTAATACTTCCTCAGACTCTTTAGACCTCAAGAAATAAATCCAAGTCTTCCTAGAGTGATCATCAATAAACAGTACATAATACAAAAATCTGCTCGAAGACGGAACAGACATAGGACCACATAAATCTGAATGGATGAGATCTAAAATACTCTTAGATCTATTTTCACTACTATGAAAGGTGGCTTTTACATTCTTACCTTGAGCGCACCCCTTGCAAGTGCCTTTATGCTCCTTGTCGAACTTAGGTAGACCTGTCACCATCTTCTCCATAATAGGCAAGGCACGAAAGTGTAGATGCGCCAATCTTCGATGCCAAAGCTCACATAGAGAAGAAGTATCATGAACCAAGGCTTGTAGAGGACGAGTGCAAACCCTGTAAAGACTTTCATGTCTAACTCCAATAACTTGAGCATCCTTGAAGCTAGAGTTCTCCATCCATACAAGAACTTTGCCTTTTGAGAAGGCAATTTGATATCCTTTATCTTCTAGGGCTGAAATAGAGATGAGATTGCGCTTGATCCCTGGAACATAAAGAACATTGCTCAACTGAAGTGTGATGCCTGAATCCAAATGGAGAGTAGAGGTCCCAATCCCTTTCACGGTGTAACTAGCATCATCTCCAATGATAACTTGTTCCAAAGAGTCTTTCTTCACCAAGCTTGATAAGTGCTCCTTGAACCCGGTGATGTGACGAGAAGGACCACTGTCAATCAACCACGTGTTGGTGTCGGTGGCAACATTGCTTGACAAGGCTGAGCAAAACAGATATTCATCCTTCTGTGGAGAAACATTCTCTACATCTGCAACGGAGGCTTGATGCTTAGGTCTGTCAGGGCAATGTTTGGCAAAATGACCAAACTTGTCTCACCTAAAGCATTGAATTTTAGACAAGTCTCGCTTCTTCTTGGAAGGGGGAGCATCATCATTTCCTTTATCACGATTCCTCTTGAAGTGACCCTTCTTTCCACCTTTTCCTTTCTTCTTCGAAGCTTGGGCTGCAAGAACATGGATTTCTTGATTAGAAGAACTTGGGCCAACACCTCTAGCCATCAACCTTGATTCCTCTTGGATGCAATCGGCCCTCAAACGATCAAACTTCGGGAGTTTAGACCTCGCACTAATTCCTTGAATATAGGACTCCCAAGATAATGGCAAGCCGTTGAGTGCAAGCATTGTCAAATCTTTATCTTCAACCATATGGCCAATTGTGGAGAGCTGATCCCTCAATTCTGCAATCCTCATGAAGTAGGCGATCACGGTCTCTCCTTTCGTCATCTTCACATGATGAAGTTGTTGCTTCAGCGCAAGAGCCCGGCTGGTGTTGTTGATTTCATACATTTCTTCCAAAGTTTTGAACATCTCCCTCGCAGTCTTCAACTTAGAAACAATAGGGACGATGTGGTCTTTAACGGAGTCAACTAGCAACTTCTTTGCTTTGATGTCTTTCTTCCTCCATTGCAGCTTCTCTTCTTCCTCTTCAGGTTCGGGAACCTTGGTCTCCGCAAATTCAACCAAATCATTCTCCTCCAATGTAAGCATGATTCGGAATCTCCATGAGGTGTAGTTTGAAGCTCCATCGAGTCTATCCTCGATCTTCAATCCGTTCACCATCTTAAATGATGTAGATAGACAAGAACCTTCAACAAAGAATAGAGTAATGCTGTGAAAGCACGAATCTAATCACGATCTTTTTCACCCAGCTCATTACCGTATTTGAATTTTAGTGATGAGGATAGGTGCACAGAAAATTAATTCAAAATCAGGCGAATAACCCACAGTGGTCTACAGGAGAGCCCTCCTCTTGAGGGAGAAAAACTTGACAACAATATATCTCTTATTTATTGAACAATAAAATGAATCTCACAATAGAGACAATTTATCATCAAAGTGATACAATATAAAGACAATCTGATGAAGATAATCTCAGCAGAAATGATATTGAACTTCTCTTGAACTCGATCTGCCTTGTATAGAATTCGCACCAAGAATGTGTACAGAATTCGCGCCAAAGAAAGATATACTGAAGTGTAACGAATGAATTGAACTTAATTCCGAACAACAATGTTTCATTGAATATATATACACCACGAAAGGAAGAGACGTGTCTTTCCAAAAGCATGTCGGCCTTGTATCAAAAATTGCGCCTCCTCCATAAGATCGTGTCTCTTCAAGGTCGGCCTCCAATTACAAATTGTATCTCTTCATTCATACGTGACTCTTTGTTAAAGGTAGTTAATGATGTCTCTTCATAACATATGACGGCTTTAACAAATAATGACGACTCTTCAAAAATCGTGCCTCTTGAACACTCAATAAATTAAATAGACAAAGGCTACTAATTTAATTTATCAGAACAA
>VDFB02088830.1:0-17765 GCA_007258455.2 Sequoia sempervirens
TTTAACTAAATCTTCACATTTGGGCACCTATAAGCGGCTAAAGCATGAGGAATTTGAAGATGGTGCAAACTAGAGTCTCATCAAATTTTGTCTGTAGATTCTAAAAGTAATTTTTTTCAAAATTTTTGGAATCAAATTGCACTTCTTTTTCCATCTCCCGCGAAAATAGATTTTTTTCATAAAACAACATTTTTAAAAAGTGATGCACACTGTATAACGCATAACTTTTTTTCCATGAAGGATAAAATTCTAATTCTTTCAAATTTAGATTTGTAACTCTGATATCTAGTGCTTCCACTTGGTTAGATAGTTTTTTATTGAATATTTTTTCCTTAATCAAGTTTCAAAGTCAAGCGAATTACAATTCAGACACAGCGCGACTGTATAACGCGTAACTTTTTTTGTATATGTCAAATTTAATTTTATTTTTTGTTGATCAAGGACTTCAATATCTAGTGCACTCTATATTTTCTAATTTTTTTTTTATAATCTTCTATTTTTCCACATGTGAAGAACAAAGAAATTCATTTTCGATGAAAACCTATGTTTAATAAAACTTAAAAAATAAATGCATAACAAAACCAAAACATATTAAAAAATTATATTCATTGATATATTGTTCTCGAGGGAATACTCATAATCATTTGAAATAAATTTTAAATGAATTCATTTGATCCCCCAAAATCTAAATCAAAAGTGATTTTTTATCAGCATTTTGATAGGTGTAAAGGAGACGCATTTATAGGTATGGTTTAAAACTAGCGAGGTTCTATCCAAGGGGGTTTGATCTAAGGTGATTTGATCAAACCTCTTCAATTGGAATCCTTAAAATGGAACTTTTTAAGGCTTAAATCATTATATTTTCTAAAAATATGTGATTTCAGGTAAAATTCGTTCCTCTCAGGAATTGTAAACCACTATTATGACAGCACCTTGCATCATAACCACATCTAATTTGTTAGAAGAAGCCAAGGAACAGTTAAGGGAGATTTTTATTGCTCGAGATCAAGGTGTTAGAGGTCCTATGTTTGAGGATCATGATACAATCATGGCATAATGTAAGTTGCAAAATGTTGTTGTAAAGTTGCATGGCAAGATTTGTGGAGTTGCATGCAATTTAGTGATTGGAATCCCTAGAAATTAGGGGTAAGTAGTCGAGCAAATACCCTTGAAGGGTGGAAAAGGTATCAAAATTGGTGTGATGGCTCGTAGAGAGCAGGTAGTTGTATGGAAAACAAGTTTTTGTTGTGGGCAATAGAAGATAGTTTTAGCAGAAATTCTATATTTTGTGTGAAAATCCCATGTGTTTTTGAGACAGTGATATCAAAGGCGTCATATTTACTGTTTGAGCATTGTATTTGTGTTCATTAGATAGTGTAGAGCAGCCTTCATCTTGTATTCAAGGTGTTTAGTATAGATTTGTTGTTCTTAGTCTATAGAATAGAGTGTAAGGTGTCTATTTTCTCTGTTTTGAGCAGTTAGGGTAATATGGCTCCCCCATAAACTCTGTCATCAGGATCTCCCTGAGACTAGCAGAATATGAAAGGGGAGCCACACACTTGTAAATACTTAGTCTTAGGAATCATGTTGAAGGAAGCTAGCATATGGAAAACCAAACCCTAGGCAAGCTCTTGTTACCCGGTTAGGAGTTTGGTAGAGAAAAGTTGGGAAATTAGGCAGGGGAAAAGACTATTGTACGGAATCCATACAATTCCATGTGGGGAAAGGTAAGGTATTTATATTCCAAAGGAATTGAGACTTCAAACAATCCACTAGAAGCAGATTTGAAGGAGAAAGCACAGAAACCCTAAGAAATAGGACAATTAGCCCTTTTGCCCTTGATTATAGGAATGCACTGTACGACATTAACAGAGGTTTGAAACCTAGTGGAAGATTTAAAGCTCTAAAAAGGGTGCTTGAAAGCTCTTTTTTTTTGTTAGGTTGTTTGTCAAGTTTGAAAGGAAAAGGCAGAAAACTGACTGTTAAGGGCTAGTAGAGATTAGGCCTTACCAAGGAAATTTCTTGAGATCGGGTGCATTGAAACCTAAAGAACCTCCAAAATGTATCCCATTGGCATTGAATTGCATGGAAACAGAGTTCCTAACTCCCCTGCAAAGAGTTCAAGTCAGATGGTGATGTTGGCATCTAGACCCTTCTAGGTGTAGATAGAAAGATTGCAATTTCAAGTGGTGTTTGTCTACCTAAGCTAAGCACAAGGGGAAAACTCAAAGAGAAGAGTTGAAGCAGGGTTTGGTTGGTCCTCCAAACTCAACAAGAACCATTGAAGTTAGGTTCTAGGAAGGAGACGGTGAGAAGGTCTCTAAAAAGGTTGTGCAAGCAACCTTAGGTTTCACCATACACCAGTAAGGTATCTTCAAAGCTCTTTCGATATAATGTTTCACTATGGATGGTGAGATAGAATAAATGATGGATAAAAAGTATGTGTTGTATGTGAGGTAGGTTGGATGGTTTGGTATAATGATAAAGGTATTACATATGTCATGATACAATGAATAATTGGGACCAGCAGGTTTTTGAATGAACTTTGAATTTGGGACATCATACATGGAGACCAAAAGGTTCTCGACTAAGAATAAATTTTAGTGATGACTATTCTATGGCATATCCAAAAAGGATTCAATTCAAGCCATAGCATTTTCTCCTTTATTTGAATGATTTTAGGTACTTGTTCTTCCATTGACATACTGATTGCAATATAAAATATTTTGGGATTAGTATCTATACCAAGATTGATCTTTTTCAATTTCCTTGCTAGAATTGTTAATTGATCCTACCAATATATATATTTCAAGGGATCCTAATAATCATGTGTCAGCCTTTACTACATTATTTAGTGATTTCATCTTTAAAGATGCTCTCTTAGCCAAGCTCTTTTCTATATCATTGAACGACACACCCTTGGATTGATTTTGTTCAATACCTAACAATTCAATCCACTCTTTTTCACAACTTTTCAATCAATTTCTTCAAAATTTCCATGCTAATATTTGACTCTAAGTCACATTAGCTAATTTGGTTCAATGCAAGAAAGGAAGCAAGGAAAAAGATATTGACTTTATAGGGTGTTATCAATCCCTTTACTCTCAAACCTCATATCCCCTTTCGGATGTTGACGTGTCCCTAGTTTTCATTGGAAACTTACAACCACACATTTTGGATAAGATCGTATTGATGTGATATCCTTCATTCACACATATTTGCACAACTCTTCATGATTACCAATTGTTAGTTAGCCAATATGAGGGTTTTTCCTCATCAACTCATGTTGGTCAATCCAAAGATGCTACTCCCAATTATCAGTCATTTAAGAAATAAAACAAAACTTTTGTCAAAATAAATTATCCTTCTTCTTTCAATAACATCCAAACACAAGTTGTAGCTACAACACCTTTTGTTCCAAACCTTATCAATTTAAACCAAGGAATCAACAATTCTCACAACTTTATGAATCCCTTCATTACATCATGGTATTTAATTACATAAAAATAACTTGATTCAACTTCCTCCTATTTGTCCTATGGACACTACCAAACCTTTACTTAATTCTTTTGACCTGAAGGCCTTTTGTCGATACCATTGAACAACTGGGTATGATATTGAGCAACGCATGCATCTAAATCACAAAGTGCAAGACATCTAGGTGACTGGTGTGAATACTAAAGGAAATTTTTTTGTTTAAACCTCTAAACCAAAACTTACAAATCTATTCCAACCCATTACCTAGCCATTCTATTAATCTTGTAGAGTCATCCATTGATACATTGTTTGCTTTTGTAAACTCTAACCGTGCAAGTAAACCATTAGAAGATGCAATTTCCATGATCGATGTTCAACCTCACCAATAACAGCTTCAAATTCTTCTTGATATCACTTTTACTCATATTGATGCCTCTATTCATGCACCTAATGATCCTCTTTATATTACTACTAGAATTAATGACAAAGCCACATGGGAGTACTCATTGATCCAGTATGCTTAAAGAATGTAATTATAGAAGAGTTCCTTTGTGTTCATGATTTATACCAAGACAAATATGAGCAATCAAAAGTCTCGATTAGAGTGGATGATGGTTTACTTGCCCTACAATTGGTACCTTAACCCTTAGTGTCAAAGTAGTACCAAAAAGCCTGGATGTTCCTTTTGCCATAATTCCTACTATGGATCAATTTCATGTGAAGTTAGGTTATCCATGGCTTACTTCCATGAGTTTGGTCCCCTCTATCATCCATGAGTTAGGTCTTTGTGTTATGCTTTCATGTATTGCTAGCCCCCATAATGTGTTGCTTGGTGTGTATTTTGTTTTTTAGTTCTCTTTGGATGACCCTTGATTCTCTTTTTTCCATGAGGATACAAATTGAACAAATCTATTGTCACACTCCTCTATATGTATAGATCCATTCTTCCATTTATCGTAAATGCATCGTTTTACACCTTTTAGGGACGACGCGAAGTGTCGGGACATTTGGGTCTCTTCCATGTTGACCGTCAATTTTTATTTGTTTTCATGTGCTCTTCTTCCCTTGTATTCATAGTTCTACAATATTTGGGGAATGATGTCAATTCAAATGATCATTTTGATATATATTATTTATCTATTGTTCATGTTGACTCCAAATCCTTGGATCCCTTATGTGTGATTGTATGACATTGATTGTTATATATTGCATTGTTGTGACTTGTTTGTCCTAGGGAGCAACCCTATTGTCACGGTGTAGCTTTTTGAGACATATCACTTAGAATATGACTTTTAAATAGCTCTCATGCCTCATTTTGCATGTCACTCTTTCTACCTTAAAGGAAATTGCTCCCAGTTGGCATTAACAATTACTTTTAGGTGGGGACATACATTCCACTACCCACTTCACTTTGTTCACACACCATGAAGCTAGTGATGTTTTTTAAATAACACCCCCTGAGGCATGATTTTCAATTTGTCCCTTGAGACATTGTTCATTTATGTAATCCCTGAGGCATGATTTTCATCCCCTACAATGTTCATTTATATGCTCCCTAAGGCATGATTTTCATCCCTCATGACATGATTTTTGTCCCTTGTGACATTGTTTGTTTGTACATTCCTTGAGGCATTAACAATGCATGATTACCTAGCATAACACAACTTGGTAGCATGTATTCTTTCTTATCATACTCATGATCACCTAGAATAACACAACTTGCTAGCTTGTGGTCCATAAGGGCTTTACAATGCACATGACCCCTAGCAACAGAGCAAGCTAGTGTCTGTGCCATGTACCCTTCTTTGTCTATATTGGTTGCACCCCATCTATTTGTATGCAAACTTCCTTTTCAGCAATCAATTGACTCATTATATTTTACTCTCCTCTTTAGAATTCCTCTATGTGCTTGTTGCATTCAAGATATGATGCTTGGTAGTGAGAGAACCTTTTAGACTAAGGTCTCCTTACCTTGTTGACTCAGATTTTTATTTTAGATAGTTTGCACTGACATTGTTGTATGCTTTTGGTTCTCCATGTATGCTTCATGTTTGCTCCGTGTATGCTTCATGTTTACTTTGAAATGTAAATCTCTTCCTCAATCACTCCATTGAGGAAGGCCATTTTTACATCCATTTGGTGAATCCTCCAACCCATTTGTACTGCTATAGAAATGATAGCTCTTATGGATGAGTACCTAGCTACTAGAGCGAAAGTCTCGTCATAGTCGACTCGTTCCTTCTGATAAAACCCCTTAGCCACAAACCAAGCTTTGAACTTCTCCACACTACCATCTGTAGCATGCTTAATCTTATATAGCCATCTTGATCCCACCACAGACTTATCTTTTGGTCATGGTACTACCTCCCACACACTATTCTTCATGATGGAATCATACTCTTCCAACATGGCATCTCTCCACACTTGGTGCTTGGATGCCTCCTGAAAGCTGGAAGGCTCTACTTTAATTAATTCACTCATAAGTGCAACATAATAATAATAACATTTGGGAGCCCTTCTTCGTCTGACTAAATCTTGAGGATCACCTACATATTCTTGAGCCTCTCTCAATGTTTGCTCAGCTGCCCTATTTCTCCTCTTGTCAGTAATAGGAATCTGAGGCTGAGGAATTATTTTTTCCTCTATCTGATCATCCTGCTTAGCCTGCTTGTTCTACTCTCTAGCTTGCGTGACTGAAGTTTGAGGAATTTGTGCTACCTCAACCATGGTGAGTGTTCCTCCTCATTCATCAAGTTGCTTGACTTTTGAAGAGCCCTTTCTTCCTCGAACATCACATCTCTGTGAACCACTATTTTCCTGAGAGCAGGAATGTAAACCTGATAAGCCTTAGAAGTTTCATTGTACCCAACAAGGATACCCTTCTCTATAGTAGGTTCCAACTTGGTTCTTTTCTCAACAGGAATGTGACAATACACAAGGCATCCAAAGATGTGAATGTGCCCCAAATCTGGTTTCTTACTAGTGAATGCCTCTTCTGGAGTCAACTTGCCCAACACTTTGTGAGGGCTCCTATTCTACAAATACATAGTTGTATTGCAATATTTTTTCCATAAGAACCAAGGCAGATCCTGATTATGAAGCATGGCCTTGGCTACTCCAACTATAGCCTTGTTCTTTTGTTCAACAACCCCATTCTGCTGAGGGTTGTACGAAACTGTTAACTCTTTCTTGATACCTTCCTAAGAACAAAAATATTTGAAGGAATTCGAGGTATACTTGCCTCCATTATCAGACCTCAATATCTTGATCTTCCTCCCTATTTGGTTCTCCACGAGAGCCTTAAACTCTTTGAACCTACTAAAGACCTCATCTTTATTCATGAAATATATGCATTTCTTCCTGAGAAATCATCAATGAAGGTAACATAATACTCATATCCATTCAAGGATGTTTTTGACATGGGCCCACACACATCTAAGTGTACAAGATCCAAAATCCCTTCGGATCTAGTGTCACTTCTTGGAAAATTGGTCTTGGCATATTTCCCAAGAGCACAACCCTTGCACACCTCATTCTTTTATGTCTTCATCTCAGGTAGCCCCGTCACTATTTATTTAAGAATATTAAGTGCTCTATGGTGAAGGTGAGCCATCCTCCTATGCCACAATTCTCCTATCCCTTTACAACTACTAACCAACGCACGTGCTAGCTCAAACTGTAACTAAAACAAGCTGCCATGCCTGACTCCAATCACTTTTGCAATCTTGGAATCTTTGGGATGAATATAGACTTTTCCCCTCTCAAAGGTCACGATGTAAGCCTTATCTTCCAAAGCAGAAACTGAGATTAAATTCTTTGTTATGCCAAGGACATACAACACATCCTCCACCAACAAAGGTTTTCTAGACTCCCTTTGAAAATTGACGGTGCCAATACCAGTTGCATTATACTTGGAATTGTCTATGAGCTCAATATAGAAATCCAACTTCTTCTCCCCAACTCGGTGAAACATTCTCTGACTCCCATCATGTGGCGAGAATCCCCACTATCAATATACCATACCCTATTGGAAATTCAACTTGAGAGATAGGCAATGAGTGAAAACTCATTCTCAAATCGTGATGCAAACTCGTCCATCTTTGCTATAGCAGAAAATTTCTTCTCCCACTTGTCCTTATTTTTCTTATTCAAACATTGACTGGCATAGTGACCCATCTGATGGCAACAATTTTTTTTTTATCTTGCTTAGATATTTCTTCTTCCCACTCTTGGAAGAAGAACCTTCTGTTTGCTCTTTATTGGACTTCTTCTTACCCTTGCTTGCAAGAGCAAGATTTTCTTTGTCTTGACCCTTCTTTGTTTGACCTCCTCAATGAGAACCTTCATGGATCTCCTCCTGAACAAAATAATCCTAAATTCTTTCCCAATTAGGTAGCCAATCTCTATCGACAACACACTTGACAAACACTTCCCAGTGCTTTGAAAAACCATTCAAGGCTATACACACCAACTCATCTTCATTAATCATCTCTCCAATAGCAGCAAGCTCATCCATGACCTGTGTCAACTTGGGCAAGTAAGAGGTCACACTCTCACCTTTGGACATCTTGGTATTATGCGATTTGTCCTTGAGCATCATCTTATGACTCTGATAGTTGCTCTGATAAAGTTTTGTGAGCGTATCCCACATCTCCTTGGCAATGTCTTTCCTCGATAAATGAGGAATTAAATGATCTCTTACTCCATCTAGGATAATCCTCTGAGCCTTGGCCTCTTTTACTTCATGTGAATCGAAGGCAATAGGATCATTTGTTGGTGGTGTCACTTCTGTACTAGCATAGATCCATAACCTGTTCTCCTTGAAAACAGATGTAATCTGAACCTTCCACTACAAGAAGTTAGACACACCGTCAAGCCTATCCTCATATCGAACACTGGTTGCCATAGCCACAAAAGAACTAGAGATGAAAATCTAATTTTATTTTTTCTTCTTCAAATCTACATCACAAATCTTGGCTTCATATTAAGAGTTTAGAGCTCTGATACCATTCAACATTAAATTTCTATAACCCAACAACAGATTAATTTCTCAATAAATTCACATAATATAATCAAATATCTGATTTATAACAATAAATACAACTGGGTTAATTAACAACTAATAACAACAGAAGCAAAAATAACAAGAAGCCAATCACAAAAAGACAATAACACAAATTTACCCAGGAAACCCCAATGCGGGGAAAAACCTGCAAATGTTGGATCTTCTATTTAGCCTAACAACAAACTTTTCTTTCAAAAATACAATATCAGTTTGCTACAATAGTCTTACATTTATAGAGCCTAGCTGCTTTACTTAGCGTGCAAGGAAAGAATCTTTCCTTGCTTTCTTTGGCTTTAATTACACATAAAATCACTCTTGCATTTATCTTATCCTCACAAACTCAGAAACATTCTATTAAAGAATAAAAAACCTGTTGTTGCTAAAAATCCAACTTGAATTATTTTAAAGCATATCTAACTCAAGTTGCTTTAAAGTGATTTAAAGAATATCCAACTCGAGTTGCTTTAAAACAACTCCACATTCCACCTTCGAGCTACAAAAAATGAACACCCTCAATGATTGCTTTCGGTAAGATTGACTATGGTGTTAATAATAGCAGGAGTTGCAGAGTATGATGGTGTGGTTGCTCAATCTTTAGGGTGTGCAACTTCCCTGGCTACATTGTCTCCATGTGTGGGCTATATCACAAGTAATATGTCCAACCCAACTCCATCAAAGGGTTGTTGCACTACCTTATCTTTTGTAGTGCAGACCAGCACAGTGTGCTTGTGCCAATTGTTCACTACCACCAATTCGTTGGGAATTCCCATTAACCAAACAAGGGCTCTGGCTCTACCAAGCGTTTGCAAAATCACTACTCCACCTCTTAGTCAATGCAATGGTAAATATTTTTCTTGGAAGTAATTAGTATATTTAGTTTTAAAGAACAAGTAGTAATCTGTATAGCTTTTTCTTGTTTGTCAACAGTTGCACGAGCTCCAGTTGCTTCTCCAACTATAGGTATATTGATATTTCTTTTTGTCTTGGTTTATATGTCACGTACATCTGGGTAATTTTACATATAGTGAAAGTTGTGTTATTACCTTTTTAAAACTAATATGAATATAGAATTTATAACAAAAAGAGTATGTGACATAATTTAATGGTTGCCCTTGCAGGTTCTAGTGCACCACCACCAACAAAAACCTCTCCTTCCTCTTCCCTTGCAACTCCAAATGTAGTGTCTCCCTCCTCTAATTCACCATCTTTACTTCCTCCCACAACTTCTGTAGGAGGTATCTCACCCACAACTAGTGAGAAGCCAACATCCAAGGCATCCCTTTTCACACCATCCATGATTATCAGTGCTTTAGCAGTAGTAATGGTAGCGATCAGTATTTACTGAACATATTTCTTCTATATCTATGTTGGATACTCTGACATGGACTTGAGTGTATTGTGGAGTGCATAGAAGTCTTTCAGCAACTTCCTCCTATTTGGGGAGTTTTTTATTAGAATTTTATTATTTTTGGATCTTATGTGTTGTCTGCATAGTACTATGTTAGTCATGTTGTGTAGGCATTCTCTTTTCCTTTAAATAAATAAGGATATATGTATCACTATAAATGTCCAGACCGTTGGATCTACTAGATGATATTTTGTATGACGTAGCATATTTTATATTAATACACATAAGAATTATTTTTGAAATATATATGTAAATGATCACTACCTCATGAAACTACATGCCACATTTACATGACCACCAGCATGTTCTGTGCCTCAAATATGCTTTCGTAATTTTTGGGTACTTCTAGTTTTGTTTAAATTATTAAGATAATCCCTGTTTTGGGCACCCCCATTTTTTTGATCCAATGCTTCCTATATCTGATTTAATTAATTAATCAATTGTTGCATTATGTTTTTCTCTGTTTCTATATCAATTTATGTTATCCTCTGTTTACCTATCAAGTTTGGTGGTGCTCTATTATGCCCTGCTTTGTATTTTGAATAAACCAACATTTGGTATCAAAGTTGTAAACTTGATTTGTCTAGTAGGAGTATGGTTTATCTTGCAGGTGATAGAAATTTAATAGTGGTAATAGAAGGTTTGTTGTAGGTATGTGGCTTTTCTATCAGCATATACTATAATTTATCTGCTGAAAATCAAAATTTGAGAAAAGCAGAATACTCTGTTTTAAAGCATTTTGTTATCAACATAATGAAAAGCTATGAGTTAGTTTGAACATCAACTAAGAGAATTCAAGCAGTGAATAGAGAGTTAATTTGCTCTTTGTGTAAATGATGAAAATAAGAAATCAAATATTTAAAACACAAACTGAAATCAAATCTTAATTATATTTGTATACACCTAAAAATGGTCTGGAGAACATAATTAATTAAATATGATTTATTTGATTAATTAACCTTTATTTCATTTTTATTTATTTATATAGTTCATCTTAAATTCTTCAATCTTTATTCTATTTTTTTTTGTCTTAATTAAATAAACGAATTTCACTTTGTTTTATTTAATCATCATAATTAAATTCCTCTACTATTAAATAAATATAAATATTTATTTATAGTTCATTCTCCTATTTTTCAATTTAATTAAATATACAACTTCAATAGTTTGTGTTATTTAATTATCACATCATTCAATCTTAATTAATTGAACAAGGTTAAATACTTTATTGTTTAATTATCATATCCCTTCTATATTTATTTAATAAACAAATTTTATAGTTTGTTTTAATAAATTATTTATCCCCTTTTACTAATTTGAATAAAATCAATAAATTATTCAAATAAAGGCATAAAGGGAAATTTCCTCTATTCACTCACCAATAAAATTAGATATTTCAAATCTAATTAATTCAACTAGCATTCATGAGAAAGCTTTGGAGACAAACTTGCAAACAATCCTCTCAATCTCATTCCTCTGATTCTTCCTATCATCTGCCTTGATGTTTTTATGGGGAGAAACCATTTCCATAATCAGCTCAAGCTTCTCAATCTCTCACCATTCAATTCTCCATATTGAATCCAAGCCTTTGTTGTGCTGCCCTTGTGCAAATGTGTTGTCGTGAAATCTATATATACAACCTTGTGAAGCAAAGAATGGATCCCAACTTTGTGCAAACTTTCTATGAAGGAATAACAATCAAGAAATCAAGCAATAGCAATAGCAATAGCATCTTAGCATCATAGCAATCATAGCATAAATAGAATCTATATCATAGCTGCATCATAGTTTTACTGTAGCTTCCTCCATCAGTTTTCATGTCAGAATATATTACAGTTGCATCATATCATTTATAAATTATTATCAATCATTACATCATTGTATTTAACATCATTCCATTCTCTAGATAGGAATTTTAACAGTCACGGTGCTTAGCAAATCTAAGAGCCCTTTTGTGATTTGATAAATCTTTGGAGATAGAAACTAATGACACTTTCAAGTTTTCTATACTTTTAAATTAGTTAATTATTGTTAAATCTTGATATAATGTTTCATTAAGAAGTGTTTTAGTTGTTTTACTTAGTTACTTTTTCAGCCACACTTACAATTTGGCGCCCACTATGGGGCTTAACTCCATGTTTATAACAATTTTTCTGAAAAGTGTTCATACAGGATACATGTGTGTTTTCTTTTAGTGCGATTGAAAGATTCTATAGTGCATCTGACACAAACTATAGCACTTCTTACTATTTTAGCACTTCCGACGAAAACTATATCACTTCAGAAGACTGTTTTAGTGCGTCGATCAAAAGCTTTCATCACAGACGGGTAGTTCATAATGTTCAATCTATTTTAGCGCATCTGATGAATTATATAGCGCTTCTACCAAATTTTGCAGTGCTCAAAACTATTTCTACATCGCATATGTACATTTCTGTAGCACTTCTGACCTTTGTTATAGCACTTCTGTAAACTATTGTTTGGATCCGACGCGACCATGACCAAGTTGGACTAAAATGAACCAATCCTAGGGTAGTCACTTGATTTAAAATATATCAATCCTATGGTAGCCATCACATATTTTCTTTCTCGGTTAAAATGAACACCATCTATTTTTGTAAAGCAATATGTTCATTGTGAAGCAATATCTTCACATAGATAGCAAATTGTCATTTGGGCTCTAAAATTGAACAATTGATTATTGTGATTGTGTGGTGATAGGTATATGCTCTCCCCTTAACTAGATGATCAAAATGTTAGACTCATCCTTTATTTTCATGCATTTCCTACTTTATTTAAATCCTTTAGAAGGCCTTCCGTAGTGGGAAAAAGTACTCACCCTACAGGAATGATTTGAGTGGGAACAACCAAAGCCAAGTTTTCCAACCCACTATAAAATAAAAGTAAATCTAGAAAAATCCTCATTTACCAGAAGTGTGCAAGATAACCATCCCAAAAATCTTTTTTCTAAAGATTGGGAGGTCTCCTGAGGGAGTTTATCATTTGCCATTCCGAACAGAAACCCTATCTACGAACCATAGTGTAGTATCCAACTTGCCAGTTTTCGAACATTGTAATACTCAACAGTGTCAGAGAAGGGAAAAATCTACCCCCAAGACACTCACCATATAATTGCCAAGGACCATTTGCTCAGGGGATTGAGAAATCTAACCTTGAGTACGTGCCTGGAAAAGACAAAAACACAGGCGCCCTCTAGGGGTGACACGACTGTGTGAGTCGACACAATTTTAAGATGTGGGTTGATTGAGTATAACGATGACCTACTTGTCCTTAAGAGTGAGTCTGTCTGAAGTGTCTTTTCATCAAAAAAATGTGAAAATCAAGAAGGATCTATTTGATCCTTGAACATACACTCATTGTTTAGATCTTAGGACTTAGAAACACTTGTTCTACAATTGCTTGTTGTGTCTTTAAATCATTAAATCAGATAAAGATCATCCAAAAAAAAAAAAGGTTGACAAGTCAATCCATGAAAACTTATGATTAGGGATTGGAAATCCACAAACTTTGTTAAGAAATCCCAAGTTGCAAAAAGAGTCAGAAAACCAAAAAAAAAAACTTAGTCACAAAAAACTATTGGAAAGAAGAATTTTTTTGTATCAAAACAAGAAAATCTTACTTCACCATAGAACCTTCATCCATAGATTTCATGATTTTTCTAGGGGATACACAAATGATTATGCCATAGAGCCCTTATATTCACAAGCCTACATTCAAAGAAGAGATCTTTCATAGAAACATAATCATAGTCAACCTATTCATCCATCTTCCATTCCACAACCAGAGATGGAGTATTCTAATAGGCTAGATCAATTCATACAATAGAGGAAACATTTGAAACATTAGTCTTGTTATCAGAATCAGGAAATTTACCAGCAAAAATACTCTATCAAAGTATCCCAAATTTTGTCCAAAAATTAGTCCATTCATTAAGAAAAACCAAAAAAATACTAATAAATCCTGAAATAGCATATCCACAGTTTGTTTTAGTGCTTCTACCCATTGTAATAGCACATCTATAGTCTATCAAAACAAAGTTTACCAGTGTCAAAAATTAGATACTTTACCGCACACACAGTTTGTCTTAGCGCTACACCCTATTTGTTAGAGTATCCATAGCCGGTTTTAGTGCTTACACAGTCTATTTCAACACATCTGACAAACATCACAGTGCATCTATAGTTTATCAAAAAAAAAAATTACCAGTGATAAAAATACCAGAAACTTTAGCACTTGCATAGTCTGTTTTAGTGCATCTACATTGTTTGATAGCACTTTTACCAGATCTTTTAGTGCATACAATGTCTATCTTAGCACTTCTGCCCTCTGTAATAGCGCATCCATAGGATAAAAAAATAGAGAGCTGTTAGAAACATCTGTCAGACTGCAGACATTAGAAACTCGGGTTTTTACTAGTCAAGAACATTTTCCACAGTCTCAATAGTGTCTTAAACCTGAAACAAATAGGATCATACAAATCAAACCTTTTCAAGTTGAAACTAGATCTTGCAAACTTTAAAGTTTCCACAAATCAAAACACAAAATCTTGATTATTATATTAAGTTTCTTCATCAAGATATAATCATCCTACCATTATGAAATGAAACATAATAATCAAATTTTTAAAACTTAGTCTCATCAATAGGATATATCATCCTATTTGACTTTGTTAAAATCCATTTAACACTTATCCAAACACAGAAGATCAAATTTTAGTGTGGAAAACAAACATTTTTATGCTAATTTTGACAAGGTTACAAAGACAAAAACTTAGAGAAAAAGACATTGACACACCAAACATAATGGCTGAAGAAAACCCCTTTTCCTAATTTCATAAAAATGATCCCAATGAGATAACCCAAGAGGATATACAAACCTCCCAACAAGACCCATATTTCCATAAATTTATGGAAAAGGTCTTGGAACAAGATATGGAAAAATATCTCTTGATGTTAGCAGAATTGGGTGCAAAACTTCTGAAAGATTTCGACATCAATCAATTAAAGGAAACGGCTAGAACAACTAAAAAAGAACAACACAAAGAAACAAATCAAGTGGTTGCTCTAACCACTCAAATGCAAACTGTACAACAAAAAATTCAAGATATGAAAAAGGGAACAACAAAGAGGTATTCATTACAAGACATTTGTCCTTATCCCTTTCATCTGAGTGTTGACATGATACCCTTCCCTAGGCATTGAGAGTTCCCCAAATATGAAAAATCAACGACAAGACAAATCCAATTGACCATGTAAGGGAATTCAGAACAATGAGTTTAGAGTTTGCACAGGAGGACACTTACTTAATGAGGTTGTTTTCTAGAAGTTTAGGAGCACACTATATTGAATGGTTCTCTAAATTACAACTAGGGATTAGATCATTTGAAGAATTGGTCAACAGATTTATCACACAGTTCTCCTTCAACATTCAACATAACATAACCATAAAATATTTGCATACAACATTAAACAAAAGAAGGGAGAGACATTCCTATCATTCTTACAATGTTGGTGAAAGTTATTCACTAGATATCCTCGATCTATTCCTGAAGAGGAAAAGATTGAATTATTTATCGACAACTTAAATGATGGCATGAGTTATAGACTAGATCTACAATGTCCCCTAACATTTCCCCTAACATTTGAAAAGGTGATTGAGAACAGCTTAAAATTGAAGAAGACTTAGTCAAAAAAGGAGTCATTAAAAATTACAATGATACATCAAACAACGCAAATTCCTCAAATCACTATGGAAACAATGACAAGCCTAAATTTTGGTAGAAAAATAGAAATACTAGAAACAATGATACTACAACTGACATACAAAATACAAAACCAGTATTCAATTTAACAATAACAACTGTGAAAACAAGTCAAAATGACAACCAGAACAACAATCAAGGTACCACTCAAAACAATAACACAAATAATGGAGAATCTCGACCACAACCATATCAAAGACAATCCAATCGATGAAGATTTACACCATTAGGACAAACCTTGGAATCAACAATGAGAGAGATTATTGCAAATAGACTTATGACTCTACCAGAAGCAAGAAATTGGGAGTCGAAAGTGAAACCATCTTGGTGGAACGATGTTAACTATTGCAACTTTCACAAAAATAAAGGACATAAAACAAATGACTGTGTGCAATTAAAACACCTGATACAAGACTTAATTGAAGCAAATAAGGTGTTTTTTGAAGGACCTCAAACAAACAACGATCACACTTCATTTACAAATCCTTTACCCAACTACGAAAAAGGAGAATCATCTTCAAACGGTAAACGAAAAAGTGTAAACTATATCTATGACACCACTATTCTTTGTATTTCTAAGGTTGAGAAAAATAATGTCATTGATAATCAAATAGATAATATTAACATCAATGACACTGTATCCCTGAACATGATTCCAAACATAAACACATCTGACAACCAAATCAAAGTCATAAAAATTAGGGAAGCACAAGACTACCGACCAGTCAATGCAACGACAAGGGGGTAGTCCAAAGTGATACTGAAAGGAGTTCCACCAAGAAAATAACTACTCCCCCATCACACCAATACAACATTGTGGATCAACTACAAAAGATATTCGCATAGATATCCATACGAGAACTTCTTAAAATTTCACCATCACATAAAGAGGTTCTAGAACAAGCTCTGGTAGCCACTATGGTACCCAAAAATTTGGATGTCTTTCAATTTCAAGCTATGATGAGACATTTGACCACACCTCATTGTCTGTCATTCTTTGAACAAGATGATGTGTCACTAAATCACCCACACAACGCGGCATTTCATATAGAGGTTCTAATCCATAAACACCGTGTCAAGTGTGTCTTAATAGATGGCAGAGCTGGGTTAAATATTTGTACTTTAAAACTAATTCATGCACTAGGTTATTCCGACAATGCCATTGATGCTAGAAGGAAGATAACAATAAAAGCATATGATGAAGAGGAAAGGTCTTCCAAGGGGTTGATTGTACTACCAATTCAAGTGCCCAACCGATTGTCAAAAAACATTGTTTACCAAGTGTTAGTCAAGGAGCTAACATATAACATACTCTTGGGATGTCCATGGATGTACATGAGATGCAAGCAGTACCTTCGACATATCATCAATGTTTGAAATTTCTTGTCAATGGACAAGAGGTCACAATTTCAGCAGACAACAATAATCCCCAAACATGTAACATGCTTAAGGAAAATCAAGACACTCTGGTACCCCACAATAGAGAAGCTAGCACATCTACTTCATCTAGTGGTGAAAAGAAACTCAATTTTATATCCAAATGGATTGAGAAGAAAGACTAGGCAAAGGAAATAATTGTTGCAGACTTAACTTTATCAAACAACAATGGTCCCCTAGATACTCTATCACAACAATTTATAGACAAAATCCAGTTAAAGGACAAGGGTTTGGGAGAATATACCATTGAGCAATCTTTGTGTCTTTCACAATTGCTCCCATCTCCAAAATCATATAGACAACCCACAACCAACAAACAATAATCATCACAACCCATCATGGTTCTCGATGAAAGGTTTGTAAAGGCAGGAACTCTAGAAGATGAATAAGAAGACAAGGCCATTCTAAATTGGCTCTATAAAGATGAAGAAGCTTCAACATTAGCAAATATCAGCATACAAACAGATCAGTATGGAAAAGGAAAGGATATGTTAGAAAAAATGGGCTATGAGGGGCAAGGACCAATTGGCAAGCGAAAATACGGTATTATAGAACCTATTCAATCTCTAACACTTCAACCTAAGGACAAAATAGGA
>VDFB02088831.1:0-30438 GCA_007258455.2 Sequoia sempervirens
CAATCACGAGGCGTGGTTTCTTCGACGCAGCACAGGCGGATTCAGCCAAGATACATAAGGCTATGGCTAATATCATTGATGGAGTTCAGAACACTTTTGAGGCCATATTTGCTAGTCGGCTGAATCCAGATGAGATAAATGTTGATAATTTGAGGGGTAGGCTGGTACCTTTCTTCTCGGAGGTGAAGACCTTCACACAGGATGACTTTGAGAATACCTCCACTTTCTCCACCTTGATCCAGAACACGCGGGATTCCTTAGTTGCTTGGAGGAAGTCTTGTGCAAGGCATGAGCACTCAGTCACAGTGTTAGAGTTTCAGTTAGATTGCATTCCACCCATTTCAATTCAGGAGGTTGAGGCTGTACTTGGCAGATTCGTTGAGTTTGCAGCCAGAGAGAAGGCAAGTGGGAATGCGCTGCTGGACGAGGATCTTCTAGAAGACTGATTGTGGGCATTTATTGCCTTTACTATTTTTGGGAGTGAGTGGGAATCTTTGATTCATTTAATGCACCACTCCCTATTCTGGCAGTTTTTAGGGTTAGGGCTGAGGTGTTCTTATTTTGGCCACTCCCCTATTAATTGTAACCCTAGCCGTCTTTTGGGACTTGGCTTGCTATATAAAGGGGGAGTCCCCCTCATTTGTAATTCAGTAGACATTAGATCATTAGACAGTAGTATTGGACATTAGCATTGGAGTTAGAGTTAGAGAGTAGAGCATTGTAGACATTTTGCATAGTGGAGAAGAAAGAAACTTTTCCCTTTGAAAACTTTTGTGGAGATTGTTGTGTAACACTTTTCATGATAATAGATCTTTTCATTGATGGTGGAATTCATCTTGTCATGAATAGCTAGCAAGATCTCTTCTTCCTTTCGTATCCAAGTAGCGTAATTTTCATGCAAGTAGTTTACTTTGATGTGTGGCATTTTGTTGAGGTAGCTTCTTTCATTCCATACCACTAGCGGCTTGTTGATGATAAGTTCGCCTTGCGTGGTCAACTGGACATTATCTTGAGTTTAACTTCGATTGTGGTTTGCATGCTTATATGCGTCGTTGTGATGGTGTATGTATGTTAAATCATAATTTGAACATCTTTTGCTATCCCTTTGAAGATTGCACCAATTTTACTGAGGCTGTCCGACGTGAGGCTAGGTGAAATTTGGTTGAAGTCTACTAAAACGAAGCTCCACATATCCTGCATTTAGAGTAGATGTACAAGTTTCTTAGGCCCTATACTCTTTACTTTCCGCATATTTCCGATTAGTTTTAGGAAAACGAACCACATTGCCAAATCATACGTACAAGAATCCCCTTCAAATCATATACCGGCTGCTAACTGCAAGAAGTCTGAACAATTACGTAAGTCCCCTCGTAAGAACACAGCAATACACATCAACCAAACTGGGTCTATTCGCATTTAAGGAACCTTGGAGTTGAAAGCATGAACTTACTCACAATCTTAGCATGCTGAATACTTTGACCGGGTTATATAATAGAGTATCCTCGGTTGAGAAATCCTTTGTTCTCAGGTTGGGAAAGCGGTCTCAAAACCACGCCACTCGGTACTCAAGAAGGCAATGGAGCTGGGATAGTATTTGTTTCACCTGAAGGTATTACATTTAAGTATTCATTCCTGTTAACCTTTGAATGCACAAATAATGTGGCAGAGTATGAAGCTCTGTTAACTGGATTGAATATAGTGGTGAAGCATAAAATAAAGTTGCTGGCTGTTCTAGGAGATTCAGAGTTAGTTGTCTCACAAATTAAATCAAAGTATGCAGTAAAAAACAAAAGACTAAAGCAATATAGAAATGTTGTATGGGATACAATAGAGTTGCTTGATGCCTTCTCGATTGAGTGGGTAGATAGATTGAAGAATATAATGGCAGATTTTCTAGCTAATGTAGCGTTGAAGAGAGATGATATTACATTGGCTGGAGTGTCACAAATTGAATTCAAGACAAGGCCTGCTATGCCTGATAATGTATATAACTGGAAAGTTTTTAATGATGACACTGATCTTTTGAAATTCCTTCATTGTATAGACTAGTATGAAGCCCAAGAGATCGACTTCAATGCCTTTGTTGAGGAAGTTGATGGAAAAGAGACAGTATTTGGAAAGAAGATTTTGTAGCTTAAAACCAATAAAATTCCTAAAGGGTTGGTGGAACTTGAGAGGGTATATGATGGAAATGATCGGTCTTTAATGAAGCAAACACTAGTTGGAAGGGATGATATTGAAGAAATTAATTTGGGAACTAAGATGGCACCAAAAAAGGTGTACATAGGTAAAAAGATAAGTCCTGCAATTAGAAGAATGCTGATTGAATTGTTGAGAAAGTATAAACATGTATTTGCTTGGTCTTATGAAGATCTAAAAGAATATAGGGAAGACTTGTTTCAGCATGAAATACCATTGAAGCCAGATGCTAAACCATTCAAACAAAAGCAAAGGCCTATAAATCCAACTCTAGAACCTAAAATGCAGGAGGAATTGGCGAAGCTCAGAGATGGTGGAATCATTAAGCCAATCAGACATTCAACATGGGTTTCCAATTTGTCAAAGAGAAAAATGGAGACATCAGATTATGTGTAGATTTTAGAAATCTAAACATAGCATCCCTCAAAGACAATTATCCTCTGCCAAATATGGAGGCCATATTGCATAAGGTGACAGGCTGTGAATTGTTGTCTATGATGGATGGATTTTCAGGGTATAATCAGGTTAAGGTTAAAGAATCTGAGCAATACAAAACAACATTCACAACTCCTTGGGGAATGTATGTTTATTTGAGAATGCCATTTGGTCTCACTAACGCAGGGGTGTCTTTTCAAAGAGTCATGGATGTGGCGTTTGCTGATTTGATCAATATTCTCATGGTGGTGTATCAGGATGATCTCACTGCTTACTCAAAGAGGTCTGAAGATCATGTTTATCATCTTGAAAAGGTATTTATAAAAGCTATTGAATATGGTATTAGCTTGAACCCTAAGAAATTCCATTTTGCTATCACAGAGGGTAAGCTTTTGGGGCATATCGTTTCAAATGAAGGGACTAGGATAGACCCTGAAAGGGTGGAGGCTATTGATAAAATCCCTGTCCCTAAAACTGTTAAGGCAATACAGTCATTTTTTGGATAGATTAATTTCGTTAGAAGGTTTGTTTCTAACTTTGCTAAGGTTATTAAACCTATATAAAAAATTTTGAAGAAAGGACAAAAGATAGAATGGACTGCAGAAGCCTTGGAAGCTTTTGTATCTATAAAATGAGCCATCAAGGAGGCTCCAGTTCTTAAATCTCCTAACTTTTCAAAACCTTTTCAGATTTTTTCATTTGCATCAATGCACACTGTTGCAGCTGTCATGCTATAGAAGAATGAAGATGGTTATGAACAACCTATGTCTTTCTTCAGTAAGTCATTATAGGGGTCTGAATTAAAGTATGATATAATGGAGAAGCAAGAATTTGCACTAGTGAAAGCTGTAAAAGCTTTCAGACCATATCTTGTTGGAGCAAAGGTAGTTGCTTATGTTCCTCATGCAGCAGTCAAGGATATTCTGACATAGTCTGAAGTAACAGGTAAAAGATGCAAATGGATCAACAAAATCCAAGAATTTGACTTGGAGATACAAATTACTAAACTGGTCAGAAGTCAGGGTTTGGCTAAACTAATGGCAAAGACAAATATTGAGGCAAATCAGATTTGCAATGTAGAAGAAGAAAATGTAATTGCAAGCATTGAGCACACTCAATGGTATACAGATGTCATGTATTATCTTAAATACATGAAGTGTCCAGAGGGAATGAATGACAACCAGAAAAGAACATTGAAGTTGCAGGCATCTAAGTATGTTTTCATGGATGGAGATCTGTTTTGGAAAAACAGGGATGGTATATTATTATTGTGTTTGGATGAATCTCAAGCCAAGCATGTCTTAAGTGAGATGCATGAAGGAGTTTGTGGGGGAAATTACTCAGCAAAGACAACTGCACATAAAATTCTCAGGGCAGGGTATTACTGGCCCAAGGTTTTTAATGACTCTTTCACCTATGTAAGAAAATGTGAAGCCTGCCAGAAGTTCTCTGGAAAACAAAAATATCAGGGAGCTTTGCCACTTTGACCCATGCAAGTTGACGCTCCTTTCCATCAATGGGGAATTGATTTCATTGGAGAAATACAAGAAAAATCAAGTGGTGGAAATAGATGGATACTAGTGGCCATTGATTATTTTACCAAATGGGTAGAAGCAATCCCAACTAAACAGGCTACAAGTAGAGTTGTGACAAATTTTTTAATGGACAATATCATTACTAGATTTGGTACACCAATAAGATTGATCACTGAGAATGGGATGTGTTTCAGGTGAGATGAATTCAAGAACTTCTGTAGCACATATGGTATCGCCATTTCATATGCAGCGCCTTACCATCCATAGGCTAATGGTCAAGCATAATCTAGCAATAAAAGACTTATGAAGATTATAAGAAGGATGCTAGGTCAGAACAAGAAGGCTTGGGATTCAAAATTAAGACTGGCTGTATGGGTTGATAGAATTACGGTGAAGAAGGAAATTGGGAAGTCCCCATTTGAGTTAGTATATGGAATACAAGCTAGGATGCCTTTGCAAAACTTGTTACCAGTCTACAATTTTGTCCTTCAGGAAGATTTGGATATTCTTGAACCTATGGAGGAAAGAATGGAGCAGCTAGTTGAACTAAATGATATAAGGAGAGTGGCTCAAAATAAAAACATAAAGCTACAGACGCAGATGAAATATCTATTTGACAAAAAAGCAAAGAGTAGGAAATTTGAAGAAAGTGATATGGTACTGATGTAGAATGCCAGGTGCCAAGAGAAAGGAAAACATGGGAAGTTTGAGGCTTTGTGGTTAGGACCTTTTGTGGTGGTTGTAAAGAAAGGCGAAGACTCATACTATCTGCAAAATATGGTTGGTGAAGATCAGGAATTGCATACGCAATTTCTGAAAGATTTTTCTCTTGAAGTAACAATAAAGGATTAAGGGTTGCTAGCGCGGGACAATCCTCTTGATAATCTTTCTTTAAAATTCTTTTTCCATGCACGTGAAGTTTAGGAAATAAAAGGGAACCCTGACTTGCCAAGACATGGACAATCCTAATTTTCCTCTCAAAAATAATTTCCATGTACGTATATAGGGTCTCATTCATTTCCATTGCCTCTCATGCTCTATCACTCACATATTCCATCACTTTGAGTTTGGTCTCCGCTTCACCCGTAAATCTGGTAACTTTTTGCAATGATTTTTACTATCATTCATCCCCGTGACGGAAAGACAAGTAGAACTGTAAAATTTTGAAATTTAAAATTTTGAAATTTTTACAGTCTATTGCATTCAAGAGTTTCCAGCATTGAGTCCTCATCATAAACATAAAATTCCCTCTTTGTATTGTCTTGCTTATTTTCTATCATGTGACTCATTTGAATCCATCTAGTCCTTCATATTTCATTAAAAGACCCATATCAGCAAGACATAGTAAAAGTCTCCCCAACCTATATTTTCACTAACATGTATTTGTTGCAGACTATCGGTAGGACTCTTCTTTTGTTTAGGTGACTATGAAGATTCATATTGGCAAAGGAGGCATTTCGGGGTAAAGTCATAGCGAAGTATTTTTTCTTGTCGATCGGCATATAGAAAAAATATATTGGCATAAGTTGGGGCATCGTTGTAATGTCACAGCGAGTTCAATTTGTCTTACCGATTAGCATGTAATAAGGGTCATTTCGGCCAAACTGATTGGTATCATTGAGAAGTCATGGCGAATACATTGTGTTTCACCAACTGGCACATGAGGAAGTATATCGGTAAAACTAAAGTATGTCGGGTCTTGCCGATAAGGTGTAGGGGATTCAAAAGGCTATCGGGTGAAGCTATGGAGTCTTGCCGATTTAAAAGATATGTCGATAAGTGATATGCATCGCCAGGAGAAGAACTCTTCGACATAAGTTTCACCAAAGTTTGAATGTTGTACCGACAGAATATTTCAGCGTGAGTCTTGCCGAATGAAGTAATCTAGAGGAATGGATTCGGCCAGACATTTGGTGTCAGTATGAGTCTTCTCGAAGTTTCATTGTCTTGCCAAAGGTATTGTTTCATTGGTAGGGTTTATTTCTTCGGTGAGAAAACTTGGTGGTCACGCCAAAATGAAATTTCATCGGTGAAAGGGTGATTTTGTCTCAGCAATTGGAAAATGATTTGAAGAATGCATATCGGTATGACACTATGAAGTCTATGTAACATCTCCCCGACTCAAAATTGTTATAGCGACATGAAAAAACAAAAGCAATAGTCATCATTTTGATTCCAAGTGTCGCTATGACTGTATAATGTCTTGGCGAAAGGATAAATAAACGTTGCAAAAGGACTTCACCCCATATTTGAAAATCTCTCACCGAAAGGACATTTGATGTGATAGTGCCAGTTTCAAATGGGTCTTCATTCATGCTTCATTAATGGCACGACGGGATATAATAGTAAAGTTTTAATCAATTCTTCAGTTCTGAATTGATTGCAGGTGAATTGGCATGCTGAGCAAAGAACCAGGACATTTCTCATTCTGAAGAGCTCAAGCAAAATACTGTAAGTAATTGCTTCTTGGTTTTTCACATTTTTATTCTGTAAGCTTGAGAATGGATTCTTCTGGTTCTAGAAAGGGTAAAGGTAGAAAGCCTGGTGAGAGTAGTCTGTCAAAAGGAAAGAAACAAAAGGTTGATACAGGGCATGCGGGCACCGAAAGGAGGTTGAACCAAGACCTTATTGATCAGCTACCTGGCTCGGGGCCTAAAGCTAGAAGGTCCGCACAGCTTAGGGCAGAAGTTGATAAGTTAGATGATAAATGTAAGTTCATAGGTGATGTCCAAACTGCTATAAGAGGGTATGAGCTATTCAATTTCCATTACCACAGAAGAAATCACTTTGAACCAGTTTGTAATCCATGGAAGTTGAATGTAGGGAAACTGGTGTGCCCTAATATTTTCGTAAATGCAGAATTGGTGAAATTGCTTGTAGATAATTATGATCCAAAACATAAGGCTATATGTGACCCTTCTGGAAGACCACAGATATATGTGTCAAAAGAAGCAATAGGTGAGGTTTTCAAATTGGAAGGGTTTTGTAATGAGGAAATTAGCTGTGAAGAGTTGGAAAAGGAATTCTCGAGAATGGATACAATTTATAAGGGCTAGAGGTTGCCAATTCAAAAGATTAAACAAGGTAACAAGCCAGAACCTCTGCAGGATAGTGAGGGGCCTCCTTATCATGTAGATTTGTTTGAACCTTATATGAAGTACACATATTTTTCAGTGTGTCAAGTGTTGGGAATGGATGCCCCAGAACTCATGTCAATTGTGCCAACGATTATCATAGCAGATATCCAGTATCACAACTCCAGACCATTTGACTATGCTTCATATATTTCTAGGGAGCTTGATTCAGGATTGGTGGCTATAAAGGGTGGAGCTTCTATTGTTCATCTCAGACACTATTCATTGTTGATGCACTTGGTGCTATATTTTGGACAGGAGTTGGGAGTATGGCCTCCAGAAATGAGAATTTCTCAAGTTGGTAAGGAGGGTGAAGCATTGCCTGTTCAGCTGTGGACTGCTATTTGGGAGAGTAGGTTTGCCAATTCTAGTTTCATCCACTTTGAATAGTATTTTGTGAAAACTTTGTACAAATTGTATAAGTATCCTTGTAACTATTCATTAACTGATGAGATTAAAAGGTTTCTTCGGCCAAAAGATTTCAATGGGCCAATTGATCATAATTGGGGTGACTAGTATTATTTGCAGGGAGCTACAATGATCAGGGTATATGGATTTGAAGATGCCCCTATTATTCTTCCAAGGATAGTTCCAAACAGAGTTGCATATTTGGAAATTGTCAGACAAACGGATTACTACAGTGTGATGCATTTCAGTTCTTTTGGGAAGCAATCCTTTATGCCTAGTACATTGTGTTTTGGTGACTTCACTGTGTTGGCTAAGGAAGGATATAATTCAATCCTTGATAGATTATTGCATTATAATATGAAGAAAGGACCACCCAAGAAGAGTTTTGACCCAGAGGGATATATAAATTCTACCAAGATGAAGATAAACTTTGGAGGGTATCAGCATGTACCCTATCCTTTTGATGATATGATCAGGAATCTGGATGAAGATGAAGCAGAAATGGTAGTTGAAAAATATAACCAAGGACTATAGGATATTGAACTATTGTCTTCTGGAGATGAGGAAACACCAAGAGTTAATGTGCCACAGGGTAAACCAGAAAAGGTATCCAGGTTGAGGAATCAGCAATATGTTTGTCCAGTTAGAGAACAGAGTATTGAAAGTGGTGATGGTAATGCAAGGCACATGGAATACAGTTCATTTGTCTCTAATGATGAGTTTATAAATTCCTCAGAATTCAAGGCATTTTTGTACAAGCAGAAGGGGAAGGAAATAAGAGATAATGTTGAAGATGTTACTTCAGGAAATGAGGAACAATTGATGGCCCAATTGAGAAAATGTGTGGATGATGAAATGACAAATATGACTTCAGAAAAGGGGAGGAAAATGTTAGAAAGTGCTAGTGTCATGATTTTTCCTGGCCTTGATTTGAACTCTGCATTGGTCTTTGATAGTTTCTTGAAGGACAGTCATGTTACACACAAGCTTGACAAAGAAAAGGTGACAGAAGTATATGCAGGCTCCAAGTATAATACTGATGAGGGATCATTGATGATATGGGCTTTATACCCACCCCATAGGAAATCAGTGGTAATTGATACAGAGAAGGCATTTGGCCATGTCATGACTCTAAAAGTTGGAGAGGTTGATCCTGTAGCTACTGCAGAGATTGGGGTAAATGTTGCAAAGTTGAATAAAGCACAGATTCAGTTACTAATAAAAGAAAGAGAAATATATAAAGCAAATAATGAAAAATTGCTGAGAGAAAATGATAGACTCAAAGGCTTGGTTGGTGTTTCAATGGATCTAGCCAAAATGCTCACTCAAGAAGAAAGTTCTCAGGCAAAAGATCACTGGGTAGGATCAAGTGCTTATGCTTAGGGAAAGTATGATGCAATTGTAGCAATTGTTAAGAGAAGGCAAGATAATTTGACATCTTGGTTGAATAAACTATGGGGAAAATATTCTCATACTCTGGCTTCATTGAAGGAGCATGAAAGGATGGATGGACGAATGATGGAGAAGTTTCATGAACTGGCCCAAAGTGATGATTCTAACAGTGCAGCACTTGAAGCTGCAAATCATATTATCAATCACCATCGAAACTTCTATGAGGAATTGCAGGGGGACGAACAAGGATTAATTGAAGCTGCCAAGAAAAATGTGATCACATTTTATGATGATAAAGGGGAATTGAAAGATGCCACCAGATGGAAGAATGAATGTGAGTCAATGCTGAATGAAATCATGAAGACAGCTTCTGCAGAGGATACAGCATTGGAGGAAGTGAGCGAGCAAAATGAGGAAATGGTCAAGATGGAAATCACGATCCAAAATGTTGTTGGAGATGCGGACACATATGAGCACCAGGATTATTTGGACCACCTCGCTAAGACTCACTTGTGGCTAAATAGAGCCTAATTATTCTCTATCTTTTGTTTTGTAATTTGTATTTCCTATTTCCGAAAGGATGCATCCTTTCATATTCTCAATGTATAAATGTCCATTTTGAAAACAATATGCGGGCGATAGGTAGAATAGGATAGAGAATAGAGAAGAGACAGTAGAATACAATTTTTTGGCAAGGATAAGACTAGTTGCATATGTAAAATCATGGAGATATCAATGAAAATCTAATACTATGGTGCAATTGTTTCTGGTATTGGTTGTTTATGATATTCATTGAAAAAAATTACTGAAGTTGTCTCTATAATGGTGTTTTCTGGTTATTCGAATTGGTGTAACAAGTTTATACCTAGTTCGTCAATGCACATTTGCTACATCTGTATGGTCAATTAATTGTTTCTTTCTAGTAAAGATTAAATTCCCTAAATTGATCATAGTAATTAGGGAATGTCAATTGGATTATTAAGAAGAACTCAATAATCACAATCCTGCATGTTTATACAAGCTATAAACCAAATAAAATGCTAAATAACTTGAATGTTTTCCAGAACAAATGTATTTGTTTCAGATTTCTCTTGACTCCGTGAACCCTATAAGGCACTGGTCTTTTTGTTTTCATTTTTTAGTTTCATTCATATTTTTACATCTGTTAACTAAGCATATTAGGTTTTAGTTTTGGCATTAGTATACAATATATACCAAATTTGATTTAGTTTGTTCATTTCTGTTTGCCATAGTGGACAAATCACTGCAAGAAGAGAAGATTAAAAGTCAAGTCTACTCAATTCATTTAGGTATACCCACCTAGGTCTAGCAGCACCTGAAGAGTAGAAGGTCCAAAATCTCTTGACCTTGTCTGTTACCCTAAAATGTTGTGAAAGCTTGGCAACCTTTCATGGTTCAAACCTGTGTTTTTGAGAGCTGCGGTCTCAAGTCATTTTATTCTTTAGTATGTTGGGGAATGGCTTGTTTGTCAGTAGAACAAGCAAGAACATACATACCTTGCAGGATTACTCCAGCCGCTTCCTATTCCTGAGAGGAAGTGGGAATGCTTATCTATGGACTTCATCACGGGCTTGCCAAAAGATGAAGGGAAAGACAACATTTTTGTGGTAGTAGATGGAGTTGACAAAGTATGCACATTTCTTCTCAATCACTACTACTTACACAGCTATTCAGGTGGCAAAATTGTTTTTCCAAGAGGTATTCAGGTTGCACGGCTTGCCTCGGAGTATAGTCTGTGACAGGGACAGTAGGTTTATGAGTAACTTCTGGCAGGAGTTATTCAAACTTTGCAGGACAGAGCTCACTCCGAGTACCAACTACCACCCACAGACAGATGGGCAGACTGAGATAGTTAACAAATGGGTGGAGGGATACTTGAGGAATTATAGTTTAGGGCAGCAGAAGGCATGGGTGAAGTGGTTATACCTTTGTGAGTATTGCTACAATACCACTCATCACATGAGCATTCAGATGACACCTTACCGAGCGTTATATGGATATGATGCTCCGAGTTTTCTAGATTTATTGTTGAATAATGATGAAATTACCGATCTTTGGTGATCTATTGTAGGAGAACGAGGACATTATGAAACACTTTCGGGGAGAATATTGACTCAAAATCAGCTTAGCGATATCTTTGATCAAAGCAGTGTAGCGATCTTTAGTCGATGATTTAGTGTATTGATGCTTGACCTTATAAATGATCCACCCTTCGTACGAAGGGCACCAAGAAACTTAAGCCAAGATACTATGGACCTTTCAGAGTTGTCAGCTGTGTTGGTGAAGTGGCTTATGAGTTAGATCTAATGGTGAATAGTAAGGTTCGCAACGTGTTCTACGTGTCACGCCTCAAAAAGGTGTTGGGACAGCAGGTGACCCCTATTGATTTTACGGATGATCAGGGGAAATTGATTTTGATACCTAAGGCCATTCTGGATTCCAGAGAGTGTCATCTTCAGAGGCAGGTTATTAGGGAATACTTGGTAAAGTGGAAAGATCTACTAGCGAAGGATGCTACTTGGGAGAGTGATAGTATTCTTCAGCATCTGGCTTTGAGTTTGCTTGTGGACAAGCAAATTCAAGGAGGGTGGACTGTGATGTCCCCGCTTTAGTCAGTTCTCAGGAGCAGTGTGTTAGCCCTTTTCTTGGACCCTTATTGAATGTTCATTTGGATTGGTTGGTCAATGGTGTTTCTGGAGGAGTTATTCGTTCTTGTTTTGAGCTGTTGTTGGTTCACGTGATTACTTGATTCCCGAGGAGTTGAAAGCAACCGGCGACCACGGGGAATATTTAGGTTTTTTGAGAGAGTTATGGATTTTTAAGTGATTTGAGTTAATTAATTAACTTAATGTTTTATTATAAAGTCAAATTGACTTTATATATTTTATATCACTTAAATATTCCATAAAGGTGATTTAAAATTTAAATCACTTAAAATATAAAGTGGCGCCCAAGTATTTAAGTCAAGACTATTGAAAAATGACTTAAATGTATTTTAAAAGATTTAAATCTTGAAAAGGGTGTATCTTTCTTGAAAGTCGTGCCTTTTTGCATATAAGGCATTTTGGCAATGAGAAATTCACTTCTTGAATATTTTGACTTTGCCTTTGGGTTTCTTCTGTGCTTTCCTCTGTGATCAGGGTTTGAGCAATATTTCCATTGGAGAACGGAATCTCTTCAGTGTTGAGCATTTCTGAGGCTGTGAGAGACCAGTCGAAGTAGTGCATTGGTGAGAGCTTCATTCAGAGGTTCTATTGAGCTTGATCTGTGTTTCTATTGAGTTCCTTTATCAATTTTCAGCAGGGTTTTGAGAGATGGCGTCTTCCTTTCATCTGGCAGACACTCTACTTCATGGCCGTACCTTCTGAGTGGGAATTCTGGCCTTTTGCTTGAAGTGTGTGGCTCTTTGTGCAAGGGCGTTTGGACTTTCTTAGAGAAACGCCTTCCTTTTTGAGGGTTTTTCTTCATCTTCTTTGGCGTCTAGCTTGTACTTATCATCTGCCTCAGTTTTCAGGCTGGACTTTGCAATCTGTAGCTTCCTACACACGGTTTGTCGATTCCTGCATCTTGGCTGGTGAGTTGGCTTATTTTTTTAAATAAATAATTTGGAAACATTCTGGTATGTTTAGCACTTGTGATCTATTTGTTATTGTTAAATAATACCTTCTGCATTTTCATTATGTAGAAATTAGCTCAGTTTCTCAATTTATGAGCTTTTATATGATGTGCCCCTTCTCTTTTGTCTACAAACTTTCTCTTAGAAAACTAAAAAAACACATTAAGACTTAAGAAATTATTGGGGTTTTGGCAGGTTTGAGAGCCAGCAGGGCTCATCCACAAAGGGCAGATTGTGATGATGAAACTCAAGGGTCCATGCCTCTCCTAATTTGATCAATCTCGTCAGGAGCATTCTTGATGTCCCCAAAGATTGAAATCTCGTTCTCATAAAAAAGTGGATCCTCATCATTTGTGATCCATTAAAAATCTAGATCAATCTCATCAATGTTGTTTACTGATCTTCATTGACAAGATTTGATATTATCAAATTGAATGTATAAGTTAGTGAGGTAGATTAAATAAGTTTTAGAAAATATAAACTAGCTTTGGAAAATGAAACACAACAATAATTAGAATTTAGAATTACAATTGCATGTTTTACTGAATTTGAATTTCTTCAGCTTAAGGTAGAGGTTGTTGTGAGCAAACACCAAATCGTTCATACACTATTGAGTCAAATGACTATGTTTCGTAGAATGTGTGTTCAAACACACTTCAAGTATGCACAAAAGTGAATGAACTGCATGGTGGGCTAAAAATGTATATCGTCATCTATTGAAGATTTTTGGCTTCCTTGCCAAACAAATCCCACCACTACACTGAAGAAGCACAAATTTTACCAAGATAATATCATGTATGATTTAGTTAAGAGAAATTGTCAAAAGTTTTTGCAATTGCCTAGCTTGAAGGTAGCCTTGTCTTATATGATAGAAACATTGGAGAAAAAGCCTCCTTTGGATTACTTGTATATGGGCAACTCTACCATAGCTGCATATAGATTCTCTGAACTAGGGAATATTTCCCCCATATGTTTGAAGAGGCCCTTTATGACCTTTGTATTGTCTCAGAATGAGGCACAATAGAACAATGATGGTTTTAGATAGTATCCAATGATGTGGAGGGAGGAATGCATCAATCAATCCTATTTGTCATTG
This sequence comes from Sequoia sempervirens, assembly GCA_007258455.2. Classification (NCBI taxonomy): domain Eukaryota; kingdom Viridiplantae; phylum Streptophyta; class Pinopsida; order Cupressales; family Cupressaceae; genus Sequoia; species Sequoia sempervirens. The sequence continues at coordinate 13,837 of VDFB02088831.1, forward strand.
ATGAGTTCACATAACAGCATGTACCTGTTCTTGTCATTCTCTGTTGTGCTTTGATAGTCTCCTTGGCCCTATCTATGGCCTCATACAAATAGCCCACAAGAGATTTATCCCCATTGACTAGTCGTTAAACTTTGACTAGAGTCTTTGAAAACTTGACAATTCGGTATGTCTTTGTCCAAAAACACTCTTAGAAAAGTAGTCTACAACAGTCCTGCCTTTCATATGGCTGACAATGCTAAGCTCAACACACTCATTTGAAACAAATATTTGTTTCAAATTTATCTTCTACGAACAAAGAGTTTGTGATGCAAGGAAGTGGGTGGCAAATCTTTTCACTCTTTGTTGAATAAGTTCCTTGCCCTTTGTGAAGTTGCACATCATATTCAACACCATTGTGCAGTTGTATGTAAATTTGGTAATTGTGTGGGCGCTCTCCAATACATAATCTGTTCAAGTTTGCCAATGTCTTCTAGGGTTAGACCAAGAGAGTGTGCTGGGCACTGGCTGCAAAACATAGTGGGATACTTCTCCATAAGAATTCTCCCAGCAGCAACACTAGCAACAACATTGTTTGTAATAAATTGGACTACATATTGTGGCCTTACCTCAATGATCACTTTATAAAATAGTTCAAATAGTGCATGCATTGATTTCACTATATTTGATGCATCCACATATTCAGAAAGATTGTGTCAAGATTGAATGTGATGTGGAAGATGATGAGTACTTTGTTCTTCCTATCCCTCCACCCATTTGATATGACAGTGCAACTAGAATTTTCCCTGATTTTTGTAAGCAGGTCAATTTCACAATCAAGTGATTGATTGTACACAATACTAATTGGAGATAAGTGTTTTAGGACTTGCCTTCACATGGAGATTGGGTTTTGACATTTGTCGATTTCAAAGGTTAAGGAGCTCGCATATAGGTCAAATGTGGACTTAGGATGATCTAGAGCATCATGGGGAAGACAAAGGATTGTGCAGGCATCAAAACAAGCTGGTTTTCAATTTTGCCATTTTGCTGCTTTCGATATGCAGCAAAAGCTTTATTGACTGCAGTGAAAGTGTCATGACCACAACAAAGACACAAATGCCAAAAGAGGCAGAAACACAAACACCCCCTGGCAGAAGTGGCAAATTCATCATACACTAGATAGGGCATGGAATGTGAAGGCTTTTGTCAATTCATTTCAGCTTCCAACCATTGGGAAGTGTGTTGGAGAGTGCCATTGTAGTCATGGGAAGTCTATAATAGATGTTTGTTCAGCATGTGCAAAGTTTCTTAGCTTATGTATCCTCTTTGTAAGCCTAATTTGTAGGGTTCCTGGTTTGACACTGTGGAACAAAGTTTTAGAGGAAGAAGACACCATTTTAGGGTTTGTAACCCATGTAAATGTGCTGATGACTTTTGTAGATGTGATGTCTACTTACTGCAATGTACTATACTGAATCATAGTGGCTTGAGGAGCATCTTGCTCACTCTTACTGTATTTTTCCTCCTTTTAAGGTTTCTTTAGGGTAATGTTGGTGTTCTGAGTCTCTGTGTGTGTTTCTTTATCTTTCCTTTTGCTGTTTGTGTGTTTTCTGGATGTTAATATAGTGCAAATGATACTACAATATTGTTAGTGTTATTTTCTTGCACTTAACATGCTTTTAGAGGTTTCTTTGAAGAGCTTTTAGTACGAATCCTTAGTTGATGAGCAATGTGAGGACTATCCTCTCTGTTTGCAGATCAAGTTGGTATCAAAGTAGGTCAAATTTACTTGATATTAGTTGATATTTCATTTGTTGGTAAAATTCAATGTTATGCCTATTACAAGTGGGAGTGGTATACGAAGCACATTTAAACCTAGATTGGTACTAGAGAGTGGGTGAGAGCTCAAAGAAGAATGGCTAGACAGGGAGAGAGAGATGTGGATGATGGAGATGAGAGATCTAGGAAGTTGGAAGAGGATGTTGCATTCATTTCCAGGTCATTTGGCAAGGTTGACATGCTTGAAGGTGTTCTACATACCATTATTGAAAAGTTGAGCATTGAAAGAGAGCTGGAATGTGAGCAAGAGCGCAAGAGGACAGAATATGAACATGGGGATTCATCTACAAGTGGAAGCATTGTTCCTATCAAGGCTGAGGCGAAGATAGATATTCAACCCTTTGATGGAGAGGTTAATGTAGAGAAACTAGACCATTAAGTAGATTAAGGGAGGTCTATTTCAGCTTGCACATGTTGAATATACAAATGTCAATCTCTTTTGCTCATTTGAAGCTCTTTGGTCACACACTCACTTGGTACAGAACTCATTCTGCCTCCTTGCGAATGAGAGGAATCCCACCAATCTCCAAATTGGAGGAGTTTGGAGATTTGTTGAAGAAGCAATTCTATCCCATTTGTTATAAAAGGAGAGGTGCATCCAATGGCAATTCTATCATAAAAAACAAGGTCAAAGCATGCAAACATACACCTTTGAGTTCTGTAAGAAGATGGCTGTGATGAACCACACTCCGGTGATCCACTCTACTACCACTCTGCTACCACTGTGATGAACCAAACTCACTGCTGATTTGATTTTTGCTCGTTAAAGGTCTGATTTTTGGTTTGTAATCTGCTTTTCTTGTTTTGGTGTTTTTGTGGTTTGATGCCAAATGATTTTAATAATTTTCTTACAACCATATGCATATAAAAATTCAAATTAAACTAACTTATAAAGATAACTCAAAGGAACTCAATACACTAGTTAAGAGACCTTCTTCATTCACAAAGAGTGCTAAAATTATATTCCTCTTACATGCATTTCGGAATGAGACATCATTTACAACTAATGACAAACTTGCAGCCAAGATGCACTGTGAACAGTGCTTGCTACAGTACCCGCGCCCATGAAATTGCTCATACAAATTTAAATACAAGTTTCTCCTACCAATTTTCCATTGAAATGTCTTCTAGGATGATGGGCGCCCACTTTAGGAGTAAAAGCAGCTGCAAGAAAGAGGCGTTTTCCTTACTTGTGGATGTTGAAACCCTTACTTCAAAGCGGCTGGCTGTAGGTGCATAATCAGCTCCCAAAATGTTCATAAATTCGTAGTAACACCTTCAAGATGACAAATGAAGACTTTAACAGCAACTTCCCTTCCGGTAGATGTCTTCAAACACTTGCAATCAACAAAATATGGCTCCCACGAAGCCACAAAACTCAGACCTGCACTTTAAAGTGGTCTTTCACACTCTCAAGATGCATAAAATCCTAACTACAAGCCCAATCCAGGCTTACCCACTGCAGAAATCAGGAAACCCTAGTTTCCTTCTCTCCCAAACTCCACACTTCAAGTTTCACTCAACAAAATAATCTCAAGCATGAGAAGTTCGAACTTTTTTTTCTCCTTTTATAATTTTCACTTGAAATCACCATTCATTAAAAAAAACACTATTCACTTAAGTTATTTCTTTTTTCACTTTATCAGTGAATAGTAACAGCAAAATATAAAGTGACCCCTTTAACAAATAGACACATGGTCCCCAAGCCTGAGTAAGCGAAATAAGTGGTGATGAACAATATTTTAAGCTCCAATTACACGCCAAACGCGCAAATTCACCACGTCACCGACTCCGGAGACCAATACTGCCTTTAACCGACCAAGTGCCCGTTCAAGTGATCCTCTATCCAGACTGTTGATTCTAGTAGCTTCGGTCAGATTCAATACGCAAGTAGAAGATTCGTAATTCTGATTGAATATTCTCTCTCTTATTATTTGTTTAGTTATGCAAAGTAGTAATCTTCAATTTCTCGAGTGAAGATTCATGTCCTCAAAGGACACGTCACATAAGAAGACGTGTCTCCACTTTGTGGAGACACATCCTCTTATGAGACATGTCTCTCTTTGAGATACGTCCTCTCTACCATATACAAATATTGATTCAATCTCCTTTTACGGATATAGAAAAGATAAATAGTCCGTATTAAGAAGATCAGAATCATTCGTCTTAGAGTTCTGACTGAGTTTTCCTTCATAGTAACTGCCTTACGATTTGATTATTCTCATTTGCGATTTGTACCTTGATCAGATTTGTTCACCTTAACATGGTATCAGAGCCAGGTGGAGATATGATCAGATTTGATTAAGCGAAGTCTCCGGAAGTTTATTTTGGAAGGCATTAAAAGACGACAGGTGGAAATTGTGATTTGGACTATTGGAGTATTTTAGCATTTGCCTTTTCTATCATTGGGCGTTGAATCTTATTGGTTCCCTGCAAGCATGGCTTTGAGGGAAGCGATTAAATATCCGATCTGGCCAAGCCTAAGCTCTGGCCGCTATTAGCAAATCATGTTTCTATGAGAGGCACTTCACTCTTTGTCGGCAACATTGTATCTTGAAGTGTCGGGATTCCTTTGGCGTCATTCTCTACTTCCAGGGCACGACAAGCGTCAAACAGGAAAGGAGGCTGGGAACAGTTTGAGAAACAATATTATCCTTAAAATTCGTAGGACAAAGAAAAATCCAATATTTCTATATTGCTTTGATACTGGAGGAAGCGGCGGATGATATTGAAGATAGGCTGAATATTGTTGAAGATTGCTACCATCGTGATATTTACATTTTTCGACTTATTGTATGTCTGCAACTTCATCGCGATGGGAGCAACCTGTTATGCTCACCTGTGTTTGAGTCGGGTATAGCAGTCACAAAGCATTGATGGACCGAATGCTATCTGAATACCAGAGTCAATGGTAAGAGCTCGAGGCCATTTTAGGTGCTAGAATTTCGAGTCATATTCAGAGGCATTAATATTATGGACGACTATTGATAAACAGAACCCGTATAAGTTCGAGTTTCCAGATTACCTCGTGCCTTGAACATCGGCCTTCATGATGTCTTCGCACAAATGAGAATAGTGTCAGATAATGAAGATCTGGCAATATCGTGAAGCATTATAGAGAGAATGGATTGCGTTGGAGGAAAGTCAGGATTGCTGCCTCTGTGGAAGATTACTTTTGGATAATAATAACATTTATGTTGACTTTGTACATTTGTGGAGTTTAACGTTCTCAAGCACATCCTACATGTTGGTGTTGTTGCCAGAGGCCTGTTGCTGGAAAGATGATGTGGCAGCCAGTTGTTCCTGTTGAGATATTGTTTTTTTTTCTTCCACTCTGTGCATGATTGTCTTGTGCGAAAGACTCACCTGGTGATTGTATTGCAAAGTCAACTCATTTGGTTGACGTATTTACTCTGTTTTCTAGCTGTGATCTGAAGGGTAGGCTCTTCTGTTTGGCAGTGAGACTGTTTTGAGCAATTCTCAGGCATAGGAACCTGAACCATAAGTGGTCAATTGCAATAAGAGCCAACCTGTGAAGGAATACTGGAACTGTCATTGGATTAGTTGCCAGTGTTCTTCGAAATAGTTTCACTACTATTGTCTCGTATTGAAACATTAAGGCAATGATGATGTTGTCATGTCATCATCAGAGGAGATGAGTACTAAAATAGAATTGTCACTCTTAGATGAGAAAATATTCAAAACTAAGTGGTTGGTCCAAACAGACAGTCAAGAAACAGGGCAGTTGAAGATGCATATGGAAGGTTTAGATTCTGGGACATCTTCAGGAATGATATTTGAGACACCCAAGTCTGTTGGAGAAACGCAATTCAAAGTGGCTGATGCAGTGAGAATTTCTAAGCTTGGAATACATGCATTGGAATTAAGTAGAACTATGCTATTCGATGTGCTTGTGAAAGCAAAAGCAACCTACTAGAGGGAACATGTGTTTTTTAGTTTCTCTAATGACCAGATTAAATGAGAAAGCAATTGTGGGACATCCTGTCACTGTTGAGAGCTTGGAATTTGGTTGCTGTGATGATTATATTGCTCATGATAGTCTTGTCACGAGGCAATTGATGATTCTCTAACCTATGGTGATGGGGGAATGGGGAAAAGTACAGTTCACCACCTTGGAGAACTGCAAGGAGAACTGAAATGCAACGTGTATCTCGAGGTTGCCCCTCAAGGAAGGGGTACAATGTGAACTATAGTTTATGCCAACCTCCCGGAAGTCAAAATGGACTATTTGCTGTCAAGGCAGGTTATGGAGGTATTAATGATAAAAGCCGATATATATGGAGGTTTGACTTAATCTGGAGATCTATGTACGACCTTGCAGTCATGATGAATACCAATTGCCTTTACATCATTGCAGTCAAGAGCTCATCTGCTGTCAGATTGAGCTGCTAACGATGTCGAGTTCAATAATTGCAACTAAATGATTTCATCAAAGGTTGTGGTAGGAAATAGAGTGCATCGTAAATTTGAACGGTCAAAGACCATGTCCAAATTTAACCTTGCCAGGGGCCTATGTTCAAGCCGTGAAGGGTGTGGACTAATCTGAGCACAAGAGCAGCGTATCTTACTGTGTCCAATATTTGCATCCATCAGAATATTTAAAGAGATAAGTATTCTTTGTTTGTTAAGTTATATTATTTTGGATCATGTGTAATTAGTAAAGAGAGATCGTGGTTTCTCTTGAATTGTGTCACTGGCATAAGATCTTTTGAAGATTCTAATTACTATTTGCAAGTCATTTTTTTTCATACTAGTTGCGCAGATTGCTGAGTGTGACTCAGAAACGGAAAAGAGAACTGCAAGTTCGATTATGACATCGACACCATTCTCTATGTGCATGGACCACAATTGTGCCTTGAAAGGCCTGGCCCTATGTTGAATATGCTGGCTGCATAATGTGTCTACGAAATCTGAGTTGAGCAAACCATCTTTTGTACTGAGATTAACACTCTCGAGAGGATCAAAAGATGGAAGAAAGAGTTATATCAAAATTCAAATAAAGATAAGTTCTTTATTCCTTCTTTATGACTCTTTGATATATTTCTTTTATAGGTTGATTTACTTATTCATGTTCCAATATTGTTCATAAATTCTTATGTATTCATGCTATAACCTAAAATAGTAAACTTTGTATGATTCTAGCCTTGATATCTCTTTGGATAGTTATAAACTGTTAGTAATCACTATCTAAAATGCTTCCAGGAAAAATCTAGGAGCAAGAAGGTAATGAGAGATTGCTCAATGATGAAAAGCTTGTGGCATCTTATGAGGAAGTCATTCTGACCAAAGAAATGATCAAGCGTGAAATCACAACTTGCAGTCATGGGACTGAGTTGATGGCTAGAGGGAGTTCACTTCTAGAAGTCTTCTTTACAATCTCTGAAGTAGGGGTCAAGAGGGAGTTTGTAACTCACTGAGAAGAAGTGAAGATTACTGTATTGCAAAGCTAGGTGCTAAATCCTTAGAAGATCCCTTCAACTGCTGAGATCATAATTGCTCTAGATTGTCATCTGGATTTGACATTGATAGCTCCGCAAACCTATTTAGAAAAGAGTAATCTGGGATGAGGTTGAAGAGGGCAGCCTTGAATCTCTACAGAGGTGTGCGTTGGAAACCATTTATCTAAAGCAAGTGTTGCAGGCAATCTTGAACGATGAGGTCAGGAGGTTGATGCAAGTGCTTGAAGATTCAGAGGGAGACTATTGAACCTAAAGAAGATGATCGAAAAGTACCTCTGGATGTTGTTTTAGGTTGAGGCCTGCAATGATATCTTGGTGTAGTAGGAAGCAATCTTCTGTGGCACTAAGTATAACAAAAGCTGAATATATTGCAGCCTCTATGAGAGCAAGAGAAGTAGCATGGCTCCGGAAATTGCTTATGGGATTATTTGTATTCCATGACAGATCCAAGCATATAGAGATTTCTTACCACTATGTGAGAGACATGGTAGAAAGGAATGTGATCCAGTTGGAATATATTAGTACAAACGATCAAACAACCTACATTCTCACCAAGCCTCTCTCTAGAGTTAAAGTTGAACACTTCAGGAAGAAACTTGGTATGGTTGAAATGTAAGTTATTGTTGAGATTGAGACTCAAATTGTTTATTTTGTACTAATGTATTTAAAAGATGTTTAATGTGTAAACTCTTCTGTCATGTGAGTGACTCCATGACTGTATGGGCTCACCCCCTGTGTACATTATTGAAAGGTGACGATCTTTCTAATAATGAACACTTGTATGTGACATTGTAAAGTGACGACTTTGCAATGATGAGTTGAACTATCATGATAGATATCATGTGACTTGATATCTGTGGACATGTCATGATAGTATCTTATGGACACCTTGATGGATATCATGAGACTTGATGTCAGTGCACATACCATAATGAAGATGTGTTATGAAGAATGTCATGTGACTTGACAAATATCTTGAAAACACATTATATCTTCAATATCACATGTGAGGTGATATCCCTTCTTACTTGTTTTGAGTTATCTTCCCTAGCTAAGAGGGAGTGTTGATTCTAGTAGCTTCGGTCAGATTCAATACGCAAGTAGAAGATTTGTAATTTTGATTGAATATTCTCTCTCTTATTATTTGTTTAGTTATGCAAAGTAGTAATCTTCAATTTGTTGAGTGAAGATTCATGTCCTCAAAGGACACGTCACATAAGAAGACGTGTCTCCACTTTGTGGAGACACATCCTCTTATGAGACATGTCTCTCTTTGAGATACGTCCTCTCTACCATATACAAATATTGATTCAATCTCCTTTTACGGATATAGAAAAGATAAATAGTTCGTATTAAGAAGATCAGAATCATTCGTCTTAGAGTTCTGACTGAGTTTTCCTTCATAGTAACTGCCTTACGATTTGATTATTCTCATTTGCGATTTGTACCTTGATCAGATTTGTTCACCTTAACACAGACCCATTAGCCTACGAGGATCGACATAATAGGCTAATCCAATGACTCTGATGCTCACGAAAGAATGGGGACATTACAGTCCACCCTCCCTGAAATTGCTTGTCCCCAAGCAATCATTACTGCGAAGAAACTTCACTCCCCGGAAGGCCCGAAAGAAGAACTGTGGAACGTCCCATGCATCGCTAACTAATTCCTGAAACGCTAGCATAAACACCACTACGCAAAATATCCCTGGGTCCCAAACCCAGAATGGAAGTCTGCCATGTCTGATAACCTCTGACTTCCGTTGCGCAACTCTGATCACAACTTCACCACGCTGAAAATGGTGAAGCAACCTGTCGAAACCCAACCAGACTGCGGTGCCAGAACTGTCACCACCCAGATCCCAATACAACCTGAAGTCACATCCATCTGTCATGAAGAGATAAAAATATCTAGAAACTTCCACAACACAATATCTCTCTACAGCCTCTCCAAAACACCCATGGAAGTGATAGCTAATAAACCCATCATGTCCGCTGACACTGTAATCACCTTGTAACCATGTATCCGTGTGAAATCCCTGTGGCATTAGAGTGACAAACCCTGTCGGATACCTATCAACATGATGGATAACAGACTATTGTCCCTGCCAGTAATCCCCCGCAAGCAACTGAATCGGGTACTGGCAGCCTTTAGTCCCATCTTTTGAAGATGGTAACTCTGGACACAATAAAGAGTTACTCCCCTTGACTGCACCAAGAGAATCACCTTGCGCCCAAGAACTGTGCATCGAATATGAATCATGTACAGGTGGATCAAAGGCAAAACTATAAGCACTCCTCACCATGTACACACTATTAAACTCCTCCATAAGCCCTGTTTGGAATCCCGATGCACGAGGACGATCTGAAACACTGCGACTATCACTCAACCTGGAACTAGTATCAAGAGTATGATCGGCTTCTAGCTCGAAGAGCGGATCTTCAAAGATCAGACCACCATCAACCTCAAATAAGGGATTATTAACGAACTGTGCAATCCCTCCATGCTGATCTGATTCGTCCATCTCTGAGTCCTTGGAACAATAAACTGAATTGTGCTCCTGAATTGGCTCATCAAGCTGCCAATCATAATCAACTATATGGGATGAAATGACGGATTTGCTCCCAGGAGGGGGAAACAAATCGACATAAGTACCAATCTCCCAACTAGATGTTGCTCTGCATATCTCCTATGAAGATGATGGGGTAGCCTCGTGTCCTAACACACAACTCTCAGGAGAATTCACCATTGCATCACAAGAACTATTAGTAATCTGTCCTGCATTATCTATCATGGTACTGACCATAGGGGAACCCGATGCAACAAGTGGTGCTCTACTATTCTCAACCAAAGTACTCATCCCAATTGAAACTGCTGCCCCTATATCCATGATGGATGTAACCACATCCTCACTACCACCTGTGGAGATAAGATCATCACCAATTGTCGTTGTAGGAGACTGAACTGAATCTATAGCCCTTGCAGATTGTGCCCGTCTCAATTCCACAGTGAGCTCCTCTAACCATGTCTGGGACTCATGAAGAGTCAACTGAGTGCTTTCCAATGAGTTCATAGTCACCTCAAGCTCATGAGTGAGCTCGTCAACCTCCTCCTCCTTCCCCTTTAGCGCATCATAGCAAATACAATCCCACTCGAGAAGATAGTTCCTATCAGCAAGTAACTGCAGATAATTATGTTTCATTAATCTAATAGCTTCTCGTAATGTATGGAACTCAGCCAGGGAAAGGCTACTGTTACTGTGCTCATCTGACATAAGAGTACTCCACCCATAGGTTGCCAACATCTGTCGAACAACATCAAAATGCTCTAAAGCTGTAACAATCATATCATCACTAACCTTTAACTGCCCCGCTAGATGATGATACCGCTGTGACTCATCATTCCCACCCAAATCTGCGCTATAGTAAGAGGATGAATCCCCATCACTCACTTTGTGATCAGCAGCATCATGTGTGCTATCATCGGTGCACACATCAGCAACTAAGGTACTGCTGCCATGTACCTGAAGGAATGGCTCAACTGATAAGGTAGAAGCTGCTGATATGACAATATCTTCACACACTTCCACTTCCAATGTAATTGTATCACCATCCAACTCACAATCCTGGAATTCTATGCCAACAAATCCTGGAATTCTATGCCAACACATGAGCCTTCTAGCTTGTTTTCTAAGGTCTGATTTGAGAAATCAGACTCACCATGACATGAACTTAGATCAAACACTGCACCATTAGTGCCCAAATCTTGAGTACCTTCTTGCGACAACTCAGTAGAATCATTTTGTACAGGTGTAGCCACTGCTGTCTCAAGTTGATGCAAATTTTTCCTACTGCTGTCATGTAAACCAAATCTGTTAGCAGTGCGGATAACAACCTCTTGAATGCTGTGAATATCATTCAAGATTCTCTCAACATTGATCGTAACTCCACCATACCAGAAGTGGTGAAGTAATGCACTGGGACCCATCCAAATGACAGTGCTAACTCTGTCTCCACCTGGATCCCAATATAGACCGAACTCGTGTCCATCCATCATAAGGAGGTAAGGATAACTAGAAGCATCTGCTACGTAACATCTCTCTATAACCTCCACTAAACTCTCATGGATGTGATATCCACCTGTGCCATCAAGCCTGCTAACATTATAATCCTTCTGTAACCCTGTGTCCACCAGTAGTCTCTGAAACAAAGAAGCAACAAACCTGGTTGGGTACACATCAGCCTGATGGTAGACTAAAAATTGATCCTGCAAGCACTCACTCGCCAACAACTGAGTCGGGTATTTGCAGCCACTAGTTCCGTCTACTGAAGATGGTAACTCTCCATCCAAAAAGGGATGGTATACGTCCTGAACCAATCCACACTGACGCATCAACAAATCCTTTGTATGTGGACTAGAAGAGAAGTGTTGAGCACTTCTCACAATGCTCGCCTCAGTAAACTCCACCGTGGACTCTGTTTGAAATCTCGATCCACAATCAATGCTCATCTCAGGACTCGGGTCAAGGGGGTGATCAACATCTATCTCTAAGAGCGGGTTATCATATGACCAAGAAGCATCTATCTCGATCAATGGATTGTCGATCATCTCGCACTCCATCTCCTGATCTGCTTCCTGCTCCCCTCCGAAATCTGCACTATAGTACGAGGTTGAGTCAACCTCATTCTCATCAGGATCAGCATCATCATGTATGCCATGATCAGCACACACATCATCATCCAAGGCACTGCTGCTATATGTCTCATAGGATGTCTCAAAAGACGATGTAGAATCCACACGAGTCAATGGTTGATCAATTTTATCATCCTTTTCCGCCAAAGGATCTTGTAAATCTGGCTTGCGTGAATCATGAATTGACAATTCTTGCACATACTCTGAATTGGTATCTTCAAAATGATCAAAAATTTCATCAGCAATTGCTGATACACAAGATGTAGGGAGCTCAAAACCCTCATTGGTTTCATATGGACCCTTTTCTTCATGTGCATCTCTCTCAACATGATCATCCTGTAACCTTACAACATCTTGTTCAGGACCCTCACCCTCGTGTTCTGACTCTTCTTCTTTTTCAAGAGGACTCAAGTGCTTTTCCTCTACAGCTGCCTTAGAAATTTCAACTCTATCATCAGCAAGTGGATCTTCTAAGGTCTGATTTTTGCTCACCAAGGGATCCGTTGAATGCTGGTCATTAACAGCTGAGAATTCATCGTGAAGGCTTCTGGACACTGTAGTGACCTCATGTTCTGCCTTAGATTCTTCATAATTTCTTTGCTGGTGGGAAGTTTTTTTAGGCTCTAAATCCTCATAGGGAACCCACATTATTCTATGCACCTTGCCCTTAGGTCTCAAAGGACAATCATGGTTTAAATCATACGACTCTCTGCAATAGGAACACAACTTCTTTCTGTTTTGTGATGTTAGACCTTTGCTCGAACTTGAAGTCATATACTGAGATAAACTGCTTCTGGTTGCGGGGTATTTAAGCTTTTTACTTATTTCTTCCAACTCTTTTAAGCTTTGTTTAAAAATTTTCATGTTCTTGTCCCATTGCTTCTGGGAAGTGGCCATGTTCAACTGAAACCTCCGAACTGCAGCTGAAACTTACCCAACAGGTTGGCAGGAAACCGCTCTGATACCACTGTGATGAACCACACTCCGGTGATCCACTCTGCTACCACTCTGCTACCACTGTGATGAACCAAACTCACTGCTGATTTGATTTTTGCTCGTTAAAGGTCTGATTTTTGGTTTGTAATCTGCTTTTCTTGTTTTGGTGTTTTTGTGGTTTGATGCCAAATGATTTTAATAATTTTCTTACAACCATATGCATATAAAAATTCAAATTAAACTAACTTATAAAGATAACTCAAAGGAACTCAATACACTAGTTAAGAGACCACCTTCATTCACAAAGAGTGCTAAAATTATATTCCTCTTACATGCATTTCGGAATGAGACATCATTTACAACTAATGACAAACTTGCAGCCAAGATGCATTGTGAACAGTGCTTGCTACAGTACCCGTGCCCATCAAATTGCTCATACAAATTTAAATACAAGTTTCTCCTACCAATTTTTCGTTGAAATGTCTTCTAGGATGATGGGCGCCCACTTTAGGAGTAAAAGCAGCTGCAAGAAAGAGGCGTTTTCCTTGTGGATGTTGAAACCCTTACTTCAAAGCGGCTGGCTGTAGGTGCATAATCAGCTCCCAAAATGTTCATAAATTCGTAGTAACACCTTCAATATGACGAATGAAGACTTTAACAGCAACTTCCCTTCCAGTAGATGTCTTCAAACACTTGCAATCAACAAAATATGGCTCCCACGAAGCCACAAAACTCAGACCTGCACTTTAAAGTGGTCTTTCACACTCTCAAGATGCATAAAATCCTAACTACAAGCCCAATCCAGGCTTACCCACTGCAGAAATCAGGGAACCCTAGTTTCCTTCTCTCCCAAACTCCACACTTCAAGTTTCACTCAACAAAATAATCTCAAGCATGAGAAGTTCGAACTTTTTCTTCTCCTTTTATAATTTTCACTTGAAATCACTATTCATTAAAAAAAAACACTATTCACTTAAGTTATTTCTTTTTTCACTTTATCAGTGAATAGTAACAGCAAAATATAAAGTGACCCCTTTAACAAATAGACACATGGTCCCCAAGCCTGCGTAAGCAAAATAAGTGGTGATGAACAATATTTTAAGCTCCAATTACACGCCAAACGCTCAAATTCACACGTCACCGACTCTGGATACCAATACTGCCTTTAACCGACCAAGTGCCTGTTCAAGTGATCCTCTATCCAGACCCATTAGCCTACGAGGATCGACATAATAGGCTAATCCAATGACTCTGATGCTCGCAAAAGAATGGGGACATTACAATGGCCGAGCTTGGCAAAGATGTGATGGATAGAGAAGTACTGATGAAATATGTGAGTGGACTGTTTCAACATCTAAGAAGGGATGTTTTGATGGCAAAATCTCAAAGCATAGATGAGACTTGTGCACAAGCCCACTACATTGAAGAAGATAAGAAGAAGAACTCCTCTTTCAAGCAAAACAGAAGGGAAGAAGGATAAGTAGCAAGGTGGAGATTCAAGCAAAGGGAAAGGCAAGTGGAAGGGTAAGGAAAATGCCAACACTACTGTGAAATCCAAATACAAAGACAACAAAGAGAAGTGTTTTTGCAAACATTGTGACAAAGAAGGATGTAATGAAGAGTCCTGTTGGAAGCTACATCTAGAACTGCACCATTTCAAGAAATACAAGAAGAATAAGGGTGCTAGTGGTAGCAAGAAAGTGAAGGAATTTGAGTGCACATCTGATTTTGATGACTGTTTGTCATGTGCGGCTATGAGGAAAGGTACATGTGTGGGTAGTAACAATGCTCAAGAGGAGAAGAAAATGACCAATTTGTTTCACGTATAGCTTCAGCTCAAGGGAAGGCAGATGGATGCCCAATTTGACACTTGTTCACAAGCAAACTTAATATTTCCCAAATGATAGTCAATGAACTTGGATTGCAAACAAGGAAAAGCCCAAGTTCATATTCTTTGGGGTGGCTGAAACAAAGTGTGGAAATCTCAATCAACACCCAATGTGTGATCAAGCTTGGACTTACTGTGGAATTCAAAGAAGAGGTAATAGTTGATGTTATCCCAATGGTTTTTTGTGGAGTGGTATTTATGAGTGCTCACCTCTATGAGAGGGAGCAATATTTTATAGGAAACAAGTATAGGCTGGATAAAGGAGGTGAAGAATTTATGATCATTTCTTATAAGGGTAAATCCGAGGCTTCTATGGATAGTGCATCCCAAACAAGTAGGTAATCAATACAAGTGGAAGGTTTGCATTGTTAATGTTATGTGACAAGCAAGTGGAGCAAGTGGTTGAGGTAAAGTCAATGCATGGGTTACATTATCAAAGAAAAGAAGGGGATAGATCAGTTGATATGACAATTCAGTAAGCTCTCAGAAGAGACAAAGGGGCTATGCACACATAGGCCAATTGAGCAAAAAAATCATATGCTACCTGATTATCTTCTTTCAAAATTAGGCCTATACCATCAAAGCATTTTGGAGGCTAATGAGGTTAAGGACCAGCCAAAAGAACTATTGGAATGTGGTGTAATCAGACCTAGCACCTCTCCATGTGGTTCTCCCATCACAGTGGCACCTAAAGAAGATTGGACTTGCCACATGTGCATAGGCTATAGAGTGCTAAACAAGATAACAATGAAGATTATGTATCCACTACCTTGGATTGGTGATCTTTTGGATCAGTTGCAGCATGTTAGATACTTCATCAAATTGGATCTAAAGTCTGGTTATCACCAAGTGCGCATCAAATAAGATGACATCTGGAAACTACATTTAAGACTAGACAAGGTCTTTTTGAGTGGCTAGAACTTCCACTTGGTTCATTCAATGTCCTTGTAACCTTTATGAGATTCATGAACAAGGTATTACATCCACTCATAGATGAATTTGTTATTGTCTGCTTGGATGACATACTTGTTTTTAGTAGGACATATGATGAGCACCTAGAGAACCTAGAGAGAAAGAAAGAACTTATATTAATGTCCATAGTAAGTCAATGGGACTAGAGGTTATAGTAGTTAGCAAGAGAAAGTTCCAAGTACAGAAAACTTTGGAATCAAAATAATACAAGTACAAAAGATAAAATAAAGTAGTGTGCTGCTAACAAATAGCAATGAAGGGCGAACAAGAACCCCAAAAGAATGTGCCAATGAAGATTGGGATGAAATCTCATTGAATATCCCTGTTTCGTTTGAGTGGAGTTGTTTTAGCCATCATTAGTCATTGAGAGAGATAATGCTTATTGGGGAGTATTCATGGTTGAAAGGCTATGTTGGGATAGCGTAGGAAGAATCAAAGCACTTCCTTTAGAAACTCCCTTAACATCCAATGTTAGTGTAGCTCTTATGGTAGAAAAGAAGCTCATAATATGAGTTTGCTCTAGTGGTTAGGGGGGAGACTAGTAAGTAGTAGATCCGTATTGCCAGAATGGGGTTGAGTCATGCCAATAGAAATGAGTAAATCCATAATGTTGAGGGAGAGTAGGCTAGGGAGTTTGAGTAGCAATGGTGTGTTGAGAGAAGCGTTAACTAATTGATCTGTTAGCTTTGACATGTGAAGTATTGGTACCCAAAGGCCGTTATGTGTTGCTTGTTCCTTGAGTGGGTTGGCAAAAGAGTTGTTTAGCATGGGGGCTCTACAACCTCTAGACTCCCCCCTTTAGAGATTTTCTTTGGAGGG